>DWLR01000443.1:0-25688 GCA_018246295.1 Papilio alexanor hazarajatica
ATATATATATATATATATATATATATATATTGGCATCAACTAATACTTTTTAATACAAACATGTTTATGCTTGTTCTCATATAAAATCAAATTAATAAAATAAAAAAAATTAACATTATGTCAAAGAAATAATTAAAATCTTGGAAATACTATTCATATTGTAAAGATTTTGTCTGTAATAAAATTCATATTTCATATATTAGTTTTTATCTTTTTTAAATTGTCACTGATTTTGTTTGTAAGTTCACTTAAACTAAAGTTTCATATTCCAGATGATTAAACTAGGTACTAATTTGACTAGAAACATTTTCAAACGCTTAATGTCAACTCAAGAGCAGGAAGTGTTGTTTGAAACATTGAACAATGCTGGTGTCATCACACTCAACAGGCAAAAAGCCTTAAATTCATTGAATACCAACATGGTGTCAATGATGCTTCCAAAACTACAAGAATGGGAAAAGAACAGGGGCTTGGTTATCATAAAAGGAGCTGGAGAAAAGGCATTCTGTGCTGGCGGAGATGTTAAATCAGCAATAGACAGGGTAGAAGGGCCAAAATTCTTCCACACAGAATATAATGTTAACTACTTAATAGGAAAATACAAAATTCCATACATTGCATTCATGGACGGCATCACTATGGGTGGAGGTCTAGGAGTCTCGGTGCATGGCAGGTACAGGATTGCAACTGAGAAAACACTGATAGCTATGCCAGAGACAAAGATAGGACTGTTTCCAGATGTAGGTGGATCATATTTCCTACCTAGGCTGCAGGTTAATTTAGGATTATACCTGGGCTTAACAGGTAACCATAATTTAATATAAAGAACATGTAATAAATATCACTTTTAATAATATTTCATACAAAATTCAAATGAAAGTTAATTAACTGTAGTTTCAGACCCAGATTATTGAGAATAGTGCAATGTTATTGAACAGGAAAAATATGAAATTAAACTCCATACATTTTAATTTATTTGTTTTTGTGTCTGTTATCCAAAATTAAGAGAAAAAAATAGGCTCTGAAAAGTATAAGCATAGGTATTGATATCTAATTCTGTATGAGATATTTTAAAAAGGAAGATGTGAGAACTTTGTTTCGGGATCAAATTTTGTTTTGTTATAGGTGATAGATTAAAAGCAAAGGATGTTGTAAAAGCTGGAATAGCAACTCATTTTGTGCCAAGCAGGCGTTTGTTTGAGCTGGAGAAGCTACTGTCTCGCTGCAACAATGACTCGGAGATCCGCAACCTGCTTAACAAGTTCAATGAGCCTCCCGAAGAGTTTTCTCTGGCGCCCAACATCAAGCACATAAACTACTGCTTTGCTGCGTCCACTATTGAGGAAATCATTGAGAGACTGCAAAAGGTTCAGAATGACTGGTCTGTTAAAACTTTAAAGGTTTGCTAATTTTTATTCTTTTTGTTACCTTTATTTTCATATTGTATAATGTTTTTATTACACAGCAGTGTCATAACTTAGGCACAACTATAATAAATATATACTAGCCGTCACTCACCCGCTACGCAACATGTTGACAGTACGAATGGTAGTATATTTTGTTTTTATCAGCAGAAAAAATGATATTAAAGGAAATCCGAAAAATCAAAAAGGAACTTTAAAGCAAGAATGGCAAACTGCTACGATCATGTACGATACTGTTACGAAGCTAGTGTTTACCATTTTTCAATCACAATATCAGGTGGAACTGTCGTCAAGCATTGGTTTTTCACTATAAAAAAATCCCTTGTCCCGTTATCAACAAACGACCAACCTTATCAATACGTGATCATAGGAAAATGTTCAAGAGGGCTACACAATAATGTAATAAAATAAGACTAGCAAGAGTAATGGAAGAAGCTTCTTGTAGAAATTATTCCATAAAATTAAACCTTTTTCATATCTGCCTTAAGATGTGAATAAAACTTGTAAAATAAAAACATTATGCAATAGTATATAATAGTCAAAATTGATATCCTTCCTACACAGACACTAAGTCAGATGTGCCCGGGCTCACTTAAGATCACTTTACGGGCACTGCAGCGCGGCGCGCAGCTGGAGCTGCCGCAGTGTCTGCGTATGGAGTACCGCCTCGCCTGCCGCGCCACAGAGAACCACGACTTCCCAGAGGGTAACTTCTTTAAAGGCATTATATCAGTACCCATACCCATAAACATGTAGCAGAAAGATAACTTGATCTTACCCACAGGAAACAGTAACAAGAGTATTCTAGATGTCATTCTTATGGATTCAAGGATCTCCTCTGGAATATTTTTATACAAGTAAATGACAGGACAAGCCATTTACTCAATATTAAGTAACCAGCATTAAATATAGACTTCTGCAGAAAGATGAGTGTATTTTTTATGTCAGACAGAGAAAGATATAGATTATAAAAGTTGAGATGGATGCTAGGATGGCATCACACTTTCCTCTTGAGTATGTAAGATAATTAGTTTAAAGTTATGCCCGGTTTTAAAAATGTATCATCTAATGATCTCTAATGGGATGATATACATAACTTTTTTTTATAATAGAAGATGATAAACAAGCATCTAGTCGCTTAAGTGATCGCTACCCATAGACATCAACAATAAACATTTGCGAGTTGCAGATGCGTTGCCTACCCTTAATAAACAGAGGGGGGAAAGGTTAGACAGAAAAATGGACATCCCCTTCCCCTATCCATCCCCTTCAAATCCTCTTTTCGGTCGGGAAGACGACTAAAATTAGGACTCTGGCACCTCACTCATCACTCATGTTCTACTTCACCCCGGTCTTCTGTAACAAGCGTAATTTATCTGCTCTCAGGTGTTCGTGCTCTCCTCATTGACAAAGATAACAACCCACAGTGGAACCCCAAGACTCTGGAAGATGTGTCGGAAGACTACGTTGAGAGTTACTTCAAGAAACTCCCAGAGGATCGCGAACTCAAATTCTTTGATGCCAAACTTTAATTTACACCAAGTACTTATAAATTGCATGTTTCATAGCATTCATACATACTTAACTTTTTATAAGCGCAAAAAAGTTTCTTTTAAAAATATACAATTATATGTTAATGAACAATGGATTTTAATATTGTTAACCATGTAATTATAGATTTAAGAGAAACTAAAAAATTACCTGACAAGAAAAAAAATTATTTAATGAAAAAAGTAATTACTAATGAATATGCTTTACAAATTGCAACTCAAGGAAACACATAAGGAATTTCGTGAAAATGTCTGTCAGCTTGCGTCATGTTTAAAATCTTTACTTGAATATTACACCTTTAAATTTTGTTAAATGTTGTTTTGTTAAACATGTAATAGAAAATGGCATGTATGTGGATAAAGGTATTACTGGTTGCCTTTTACCATCAATCACCGTTGCCAAATAAAAAGGATCTGGTGGAAAGTAAATTACAGGTATATAAATGATATGTTGATACTAGTAATTAAGTATATATAACATGTTGAATTACTATATCTTCTATGAATCAAGATTATCTTAATGTACTGAATTAATTAATCTTACAGGACTTGTATGTTTTTATTATAATTAATATTAAATAATAGCTGCAAACAAATTAAATTAATTTCATTAAAATAGTTAACTATTAATAAACAGGATAGTGTTTATTAATAGCTTGTTACACTTAAAATATAGGAAATTTAATTTTAATATTTCTAATGTAATGTTACACATTATTTATATATAATATGGACTAAGTTTTCCTATTTTTATACAAATATTTAGTCATAAGGGAAAGATTATAATCAATAATAAATGGTGAGAAGAAATTAATTGTATTTTTGTAAAAATTTTCAATTGTTATGGAAAAGAATTTTTATTCCTCAAGCGATTTTGCTAGGTATTGGCTGTGTACAGCTGTGTAATTAAAATAGTGCAAAATATAATCTAGTACGAAATGCATTTATTTTTCATGTTTATATCGGTTTTAAATGAATTTTGAATACTTTGTATTGGTTATATGTTTTGTATGGTAACCTAAAGGTAATTATTGACTGCCATTTTTAAAATAAATTAGGCTTTGTAAAAATTTATTAGTTTTCTTTATTCAAGTATCCAGTAATTTAATAATATAATCTTAGGATGTGTGTGGTACATTTGAACATAAATATCGAAATTTAACAGAACTTTTCAAGAACTGGTGCTTGGCTGTCTCAACACATGGCTTAACTCCTTATGCCTTATGCCAAAGCAAGCAGTGATTTTAAATAATATAAAAATATGTTGATACAGGCGAATGAGCCAAAATTACAATTAATATACCACCAAATTATTTACACGATATTTATGACTATGAGTCTATGATGTATAGCGTAGCGTACCATCTGGGAATATATTTTTTTTTTTTTTTTAAATATGTTCTAAAATTCTTTTACGTTTTTGTATAAAATTACGTTTATGCCTATTTTTTATTTCTGTGCTTCTGTTTACTAAAAATATTTTCAAATTTTGACTTCGACAGAGAGTACTCAATCTTCGTACAAACTATACGGTAATTTATTTAGAATTCAGAATAGTCTCTTATTTGTAGCTGAGAGAATATGTTTTTCATTTAGCAGCATATATTTTGTTATATGCCGTAAAACAAATACAGAGAGCGCCACTATTGACAAAGTATTAATAAATTCGAATGTTGTTATTTAACTAGGAGAAATTACTAGCCTAGCAAAACAGGCAGCTAATTTAAGCTGCCTGTTTTCTGACGATTGACAATAAATTTATACTACTTCAGTAACTTTTCGATCTTAAGGCCAGTGATTAAATTAAATAATAAAATCTTGCTGCATCTAAAATACATTTTTACAATTCAAATGGATATCCAAATGAAAATCAAATTTTCCCGTGTTATTCTGGGTGGAGACAAATCAAAGATCATAAAAATCGGTCCAGCCATTTTTGAGTTATAAGTGTTGTAACTAACATGACTTTTTTATATATATGGATTTTATTCAAATATTTTGTCAATATAAAATCACTGTAATGGCCAACAAATGATAAAGTATAAAATCTGCATAGCAATTTCTTTTGTATTAATCAAGTAAAGAATATATATGTACCAACTGAATGGATGTATGGCTATAGTTATGTGGTGCTATTTTCTAGTTCAGTAAAGGCAATGCAGATGGCGTTTGACTAATGTTACGTAATATAGGTGTCAAAATAAGTCTCTACTTCCGTATATTATAGTGTACTCTGTGCTTTGACATATCACTGTCAAAACGAATCTTGTCGTTTACTTGTTCTGATGGTGTAAATTGTAAATAAATATGCCGCATATGTAGCATTTTCGTCGAATATTTACTATAATCTACTACGACTCACGTTTACAAAATATTATGATAATAACCAAAAGAATTATTATCACGGATAGGTTAGGCGAACTCTGAATAATTTGTATCATGTTATTAATCTTAGGATATTATATACATTATACACAGAAGTAAAAAATATGGGAGCAGGCACTCGTAAGTGTATGAAAGATGATGTTATTGACGATGTTTATAAACTTTGCCGACTGTGCCTAAGTAAGGCTGAAGACAATGTACCAATTTACAGTGATGACATTAACAATATGGGTACTGATTTAGCACGGCGAATATTGATTTGCGTTGGGATTAAGGTATAGTTAAATTTATAGCAATAGTTGTTATTTTATCAACTTAGTTTAAATATGATTTGAGTTTCACTCTGTGGTGGATGCCAAATGTTGCCCAGAAATATAGCTCTAAGAAAACTTTGTGATGCCAAAAAAACTGCCTTAGTAACCTTAGTTTTCAAGGATCATTAATTATAATTAATAACACCAACCATTTCTGACTGTTTGGTTTCTTTTTGCCCATTTGACAGGAGGGTAATGGTTTTCGATGGTATGTATGCCCCTTCCATTATGACCTTTTTCGATTCATATTCCTTACCGGAGTATAAGGGGTATAGTTAATCTGCTTTTTTATTCATTACTTAATTGTGTGTTTACTACTAATACAATCTTATGAGTGGTAGAATAAATTACGTTGAACATGTCCTAAAACTCATGTTTTTGCCACTCATGGTTTATCTGAGTTCTGAACTGTTTTACTCCTATTTTCTTAAAATATTTTCCTATCTATGGAAGAGCAATACTTTACATTATATGTATCCACCATCTGGTCATCATGATTGGCCAAGATACTAAAAATTGAGTTTATGCTATAAACTTTTTAATTATCTTGACTGGCTGCCTTCCAAAGACTAAACCTACATATGGCCCACAAGGAACATATAATTTTTGCATATTATTAAAGCACATGTAATAATAAATAATGTTAGTAGAAATTAAAACATTTTTACCAACCCTTTTAGATATCATTGGATGATTGCCTGCCTAATATGGTGTGTAGAGAGTGCTATGGAGAACTTGAAAGGTATTATTTATTTCGGACAAAATGTGAAGATGCAAATCAAAAACTGCTATCACATGCCAAAGCTGTGAGGGAAAGTAAAACATTGTTAGGGGAGCAAGATAACATTGTTAAATCAAGTGAAGTTAAATATGAAGAAAACTCTAACAAAAGCATTAAAGAAAACATTGACTCATTATTGTTAGTTAGTAACAATGAAGTACAAAGTGTGAAACCTGATGTGAATAACCTAGTAAATGAAATAAATAATGGAAACTTTGATAGTAATAAAGAGGTAGGTGTACATTTTATATCCATTAGCTCTATAAATATTGGCTATTAAAAAAAGAAAATATTTCTTTGGGTGCTTAACGTGTGTATTAATTGTAATTATTTTTCAATTACATTAATTTAGTAAAGCTGAAAAGTTTGTTTGAGTGTGCTAATGTTAGGAGTTACCAAACGGATTTGAATAATTCTTTCTGGATTTACCAAACCAATTATCAAGAAAGGTTATAGACTATTTTACATGATGGCTCAACCCTTCAGAGCTGGTGACGAATGACGACGACTGGCGACTGGTGATTAGTGCAACTAGTCTAAAATATTAATGTAACAATAATGACAATCACATTTCTTGCAGATTCAAGCAAATGTTGAAGCAAACATGCAACTGATTGTGGAACCTAATTTTGAAGCATTTCTGACAACAGTTCTTCTGCAACTGGGCATTGTAGAAACAAACAATCAAAAGGTGATATTACAAAACCCAAATATGAAGACGTTAGAAATAGAGACTCCCAATGGAAAGTTATTAGTGGAGCTAACAGAGGAAGATCAGGTTAGCTTTAGCGTTAGATTATAAGTTTTATAGAATTATGTATGTATGTCCTTAGAATGCCATTCCAATTCCAATCCATCCAATCCATGAATTGGCCTGGATTGAATTGGAAAACTAGTGCAAATAATTTGCTAGACAATACCAATGAGTTGTTATTGTGTGGATTCTTATTCATTCAATCCAAATATTATTGTAAAATCTGTTTAATGTCTCTGGTTAGGTTAGGTTATTCATTTCTCATAATGCTTAATGCATAATTTCAGGATCCTAAACTGAAAAAGTTAAGTAACAGTATAGACACTTTGCAAGCGAGTATATCAATAAAACCAACTGTAGAACCAGACACCAATACAAAGAAGTGAGTATTGCAACATTACGTTAGAAACTTTACACTTGACAATATTTGTGGTACCTGTCTATTATTTTTTTTTTTTAATTGTAGATTTATTAATTCTAAATTTGGAAAAATGGCATTGCAGTAACTAAATGTTTATGGATAGAAAATTGTTTTGATTGATGTGGTCCAAAATTGATTTGCGTCGTGTATGCGCAGTGTGGCCGGGAGGCGGGCTGGCGGCGGAGGGCGCGAGTGGGCGCGGTGCGAGGCGTGCGGCAAGCAGTTCACGACGCGCAGCGTGCTGCTGCGGCACCAGCGCGTGCACTCGGGCGAGCGGCCGCACGCCTGCCGCGTCTGCCAGCGCAGCTTCACGCAGCGCTCCGTCATGCTGCGCCACGAGCTCGTGCATAAAGGTGCAGCATCATGACGGACATTACATACATAACACTCATACGGGATAACGCCTTTAAATTCTAGATATATTCTATATATATTCTAATACTCTTTCAAGCCACACTTTTCTCTTACACTATTTGTAATCCTACCATTCAAGTTATGATTACTCATTTTTTTTAAACTTATTTACATACATTATATTTTAAAAAAATCTATGATTATAATTATGATTAAACATTTAAACATGATGCAACATATTATGATTAAAACTTAAAACCTTTCAAGACTAAATAACATTTAAGGACCTTGCGCGCGCTTAAGCGCCTCGCTGCTCGTTTGCCCCCTTATTCTATTTAAAAAATAAGGTAGTTTTTTTTTTAATAAAATATAAACTTTACTGGACCTAATATGTGATATCAAAATTTTACTCCCAAAGTAGATTCACAGTTAGGGATGTAAAAGCATTTGTGTAACGGATACGTATGGTTTTATTAGACGTAGAACGGTAAATATTTAAGTGGCAAGTGTGTGTGTGTGTGTGTGCAGAGCAGCGGCCGCACCAGTGCACGCAGTGTCCCAAGAGCTTCACACAGCGTTCCGCACTGGCCGCGCACGCGCTCGCGCACGCGCCTCCGCAGCAGCGCGCCCTCAGCCTGCACCCCTGCCCACACTGTACCAAGGTCTTCCTCTACGCCTCCGGTAAACGAACGCTACTTGGAATATTATATGTCACTCTCATGTTTCAAAGAAGTTATTTTTGAATTTTAAATTTATCAGTGCTGCTAATTCATTAAAAGATTGAATCTAAAAATGTAGGTGTATATAGTTTCTAGCCACCAATGGAGTAAGTGTGTGTTACACATAATGAGAAGGTAAAGTGACGTGATTGTGCTACGTGCGCAGGTCTGTCGCGACACATGCGCATGCACAGCGGGCATGTGTTCGCATGCGGAGAGTGCGCGCGGCCCTTCCGCGACAAGAGCTCGCTGCTGCGGCACGTGCGCTGCGTGCGCCACCCCCCGCGCGCAGCCAAGACACAGCCTAAAGCCCGACCACAACCCAACAGTAATCCCCCCTAATTCTCAGAGCCAACGTCTTATAAACAAATCTTTAATCATCTTGCATATCATGTCTTTTCAAACAGTAGAGGTATGAGGTATAAAGACATATGGAAGATATTACTCTTGCTAGTTTACAAAACTTCGTGGATTTTTCTCTCCACAGTAGAAGGAAAGAACCTCCTAAGAATGAAATAGAAATGCTGCGAGGAACACCGTACGGCGGATTCGCCCTGCTATGGAATTAGTGGTAATGCGACCGTATGTGCTATCAAAATTATAACAAGTAATTAACAAACCCTTAATAGTCATAAGTGTTTATATACCAACAGATACAAGACAATTTAGATGAATATAGATATGTTGGGACTTTGTTCAGATGCACACATTTTCATAAGCGAATCACATGGATCTAGAAGATTGCTTGATCATATTTTAATGACGCCGGAGCCGTTTATAAATTTAAAATTGTAATGCTTTTCATAATCCAAGGAGTTATAGATAGTATAAATTAAATTATCTTTTTATTCTGGTTGGAATCAAAAGACTTGAGAGCTTATTTCTTACATGACTACGAATCGATTGTAATTGTAAATAAATTGTGATATTAAAATAAAAAAAATTTCAAAGTGTTATTTATCTTTTAATAATCTTGACCTTATTTCTGTACTGGCGGCGAGCCATCTGGAATCACACGCAATACAGCAAATCATACAGAAATTACCCATTAAAGTATTTTATTAATTAATTTGAAATGGTAAGTGGACCGAAGGTTCAAACCAATCATTTTACACAAATTCACACAATCATTTTATTATTGTCATATAACTGGCCCTATTGTTTCGACTGTATCAGGACTTAGGTAATTTTTTTTAAACATAACCTCACTTAGTACCCGCCAACCCGTGTTTTAGACTTTGACAGAGAACGGGAGAGGTTTGCGACCCCTCTGTATTTGTTTTAATTGTTCATATACTGTTCGTAATCTGTAGTATACAAACATGAGGTGAGCATTGATAACAGAGTCGTTCAGTGCACACATCGATACCCTGCACTTTTTGAAAAATCATAAATTTAAGTGTCAAAGCACTTGGTATAGTCATAACTTTTTATATTTGTAATAACTTTCTTGAACAACAAAGATTAACATCATAAAACGGCAATTTTTTTTTTTGGCCATTGAATAATAAGTAATTTATTTCAGAAGCCATTTTGATTAACTCCATACTCTAATGTAAATCATTTCAATAACAAAATATTATTAATTATTGGATTATCTGAAATATTAAAACTGTCTTCCATCTCCATCCATCTCAGCCTACGATCGTCCACTGCTGGACGTAGGCCTCCCTCGTTGATCGCATCATTGGGGGGAAATGTGCCATAATCGCCACGCTTGGCAGGCGGGTTGGTGATCGCAGTATGTTCCACCGTAATAAGAAAAGGACGCTGCTGCCTGTCCTCCGGTGGTCTTTACATCCAGACTCAAGACAGACATGTCCATGCACACAAATGTTTGTCCTGTGTGGGAATCGACCCACGACCTGCGGCGCGAAAGTCAGGTGTCTTGCCACTGCGACAGCCTTTATTATATCCTTAAGGTAGAATTGTGACAAGGGAAAAATGGAGACATGATGGACCTGCTAAAATTCATTCCTGCTGTTAAACATGATTATTATAAAAACTAGACAACAAATCGAAATCACGAATCCTCACATAGAGCTGATGAAGACGTTATTTATAATATTGCTGATGAATTAATCACGAATAACATATTATAACAGAACTGTCAACATTAATTTTTATGGAGAAGCTGTAATAAAATTAAATAATAACTAATATTTTCTGTACTAAAAAAACTTAAAATTTAAAGACTGAATTTTACTACTTTTTTCAGTTGCCAAATCGATTAACTCCACCAGTCCCGTAAAAACGGTAACATTAGTGACGATTATTTTTTGGCTATTCTTTATTAATTTTATATACCGTTAGATGAAAGCTATATCTGAATTTATGCATTCTACATTATATATTCGAATTTATATTATAACAGGAATTTTAAAAAACAATATACATTATTTCATCGCATTTCTCAACTTTTTGTTTTATGGAGTTAACCGCTGTGTGCACAGAACGGCTCAACTAAGGTTGTCAAAAACTTCTACTTAAGTTTCTCGGCCCCGGTTGGTTAAACAGTTATTGGCACTGAATGAATAAAACACGATTAATAGTTTACTTAAACATTTTTATTGGAAAAAAATTTCGTCCTATATTGAAAGGCAACACGGTATTGTAGTTTGGAAACGACGCCACGGGCGGTGGCTGTGCGGCGGGCCGCGGCGCGACCGATGGCACTTACATTACACAGAACACGTACTAATTATTGCAACTATTTCTCACCCAATTTAACTCAAAACGCCACCGCATCGTAACAAATGGAATGCCTTTAAAAGTCACTTACAAAATAACATTATACACATCCTATAAAGCATACAATTAAACATTTCAGCGGTCATTTAGAATTTTGTTCTGACAGAGTTAGCGTTGGTGAGGGAACGACCCGACGATAATTACACTTGAAGCTCTATTCGACACCTATATCTAGAATATAAATGATTATAAAAATAAATAAGGGGGACGGTCCCCCTCCCTTTCACCCCCCCACGCTCAACAACACTTCGGACGTCCTTTGAGCAAGACTCTCAATAAATTTAAGTATTCTCAAATATATTGATGTTTGTCGCTCGGCGCGTGCGCGCGGCGACGCGGGCGCTCGCTCGGGCTCGGCTTCCGAGTCCCCATCGCGATATATCGATTAAAATCCAAAATACTTATAAATAATAATAAAAACAAAGGTGTGTGCAGTGGCGGCTCGCTGCGACCTCCCGCCGCACACGCTCCTGACGTATTCGGTTATAGCACATTACAGTCTAAAATAAAATTACTAATATGTAATAAGCAATATTTACACTTAAGTCCCGACCACGACGGCCGACGGCGCCGGCTCCGACGCACACGCGAGCACCGTTCTAATTTGAGCCTTCGTACAGTATGATAGGGTCTACTCTCTCGCTGAGTTAGTTGCTGGACGGCGCGGCGACCGCCCGCCGCGCGCCTGTCGGTTCATCGCCACCACCTTTTTATTCTAGTAACCTTTACCGCACTCATTTAATAGTGAGTTTTAAAAACGATTGATAATGACAGGTTAGGTGGAGGTAGGGTCGTGAGGCGCGGGGCGCGGGGCGCGATGTACCCCAGGCGCGGCGTCCGCGGCGCGGCCGCTACGATATAGACTTAGGCGTTACGCTACAATAAAAGCTACTTCGACGGAATTAGATTTCAGTTGTGACGTAAATATCTTACAAAATAATACATGTGGGGCGGTGCGAGGCCGGTGCGGACGGGGCGCGCGCAGTGGGCGGGGCGCGGCGTGTTGGGGGCGGGGCCTACATGTTTTCGAACTGATCGACGCGGCGCTTGGTGTTGCCCTTGCGGATTTCGCGCAGCGTCTTGTACTTGTCGCGGCCCTGGCGCACGTTCTCGCGGTGTATCTTATCCATCGCCGTTTCCTTGGTTTCGTCCCGCGATTGCGCCAGGTCTTGTTTCAAAGCCTGCGAAAAAAAAAATGATCAATTTTATTAGTCACAATAAACAGTTGACGACTGAATGAAATAAGCCGCATGTGTGGTGGGCGTCACCTTGAGCTGGTTGTGCAGACGTTCGCTGCGCTCAGCGAGCGTACGTCGCGCGTCCAGCGGGTCGACGAGGTCGTCAGGGCCGCGCGCCAGCTCGCCACCGCCCGACTCGGAGCCGCCATCGGAACCCTCGCCCTCCGCCTCACCGTCGGCCGAGCCGTCGCCTTCGCCTTCGGCTCGCTCGCTCACGTGATGGTGCTGCGGCGTCGTCGTCGCCGCCGCCAGCAGCGCCGCCGCCTCGTCCTAAAAAAGTTAACAATGATATTAACATATGCACAACCGTTTTAGATAGGTAGGTATCTATCGTTGACTGAGTTCTCTTTCGGGGCACGCACCTGCTTGCGCCGCGCCTCCTCGACTTCCTCCTGCAAGCGGCGCGTCTCGCTGTCTTTGAGCTCCACCTCCTGCTGGATGCGCGACACCTCTTCCTGCTTCGCCTGGATTTCCTCCTCCAACTTCTGTCGCTCTGCCGCTTCCATATTCTGTGGAATATTACAAAGATAACACTGAAATTCGTAGCGGCAGTAGTTGTAGGTACAAAAGACTAGTTCAGATGAAAACTACCTCGAGCTCACAGAATAGTGGTAACTTTCATGCTACTTTTGACTTTCGTCTGGTTCTTAGGGACTAGACCATTTAACCTGAGCCTAGCCTGTACCTCCGGTTATAACGCAACGATCTATATGATTAAAAGTGACTGACCATTGATTAAGCTAATTTGGTCTAACACAACGCGTAATGATATTATCAACCTAACATCGAGTGCCGGATATGCAAGAGTGGTTATGTATAATGGTCTCCATGTGGCTTCAGCGTACCTTGGTCTCCTCGAGGCGTTGCATCATGGCCTGCAGCTCGTTCTGGCGCTGCTCCAGCTCCTCCTTGGCGGCTTGCAACTGCCGCAGCTGCTCCTCCAGCCGTCTGATCATGTCTTGGGCTTCCAATAGGTTCGCCTACAAATAATAAACCCAAAATTATTTTTTTTGTAGTCTTTGTGTACTGTATGGTCTTTGTATCGGTAGCGTTACGGGTCTATGCGTACCTGCGAGCGCTCGACCTCTTCCTGCATCTGGCGCAGGCGGTCCTCGTATTCTTGTTGTTTCTTTTCCGCTCGCTCACGCGCGGCGATCTCGAGTTGCAGTTTTTCTCTGCAAAAGAAAAAAAACAATATTTCAAATTATAATAAATTATTTTGTTACATTAATACATTACCGACCGACAGGTGAGTCCTGACACATCATTGGTCGCACATACATGCGCAGGCGCAAGCATGACACAATCTTTTGTGTCAGGCTTGCGCCGGCGCATGAGGAGTTCGCGGTTGTAAGCTCACCTCTGCGCCTGCTTGGCGAGCTTCTCCTCACGCGCCTGTGCCTTCATCTGCTGCACGTCGATGGTGTCGGGCTTGCGCCGGCGCATGTACAACTCGTGGTTGCCCATGCACAGCGCCAGGATGCGCTTGTTGACGCGCACGCGTGGCGCGAAGAACACAAAGTCGGGCGCCTTCTTGTCGATCGGCTTGATGATGAACTTGCGGTCGTTGAACGAGATGTTGCGGATCTCCGACCACGGGAAGCCGATCTTCGGAGTTAGCCTGACAACATAATGATATGCCATGTTGATATTGTCAAAAACAAAGTTTTAAGAAATGCAAGAAAACTTGTAATAAATCTAGTTAATCATTTTGAAAAATGTTAATAACGAAAAAAAAAGTTGTAATAGTTAGCGAAATCAGATCTGCCGGATATCGGCAAAGCCTCGTTGTAGCAACTTCCATAGGTCCGAGGCTTATATAATCTTATTTACAACACTTGGACAGAACACAACCTTAGTAATACTTAATGTACAAGACACGTGCAGCCATCGCCGCTCCTAAATTTGGCAAACTTGCCAAATCGATCCAAATGTTAACAAGTAATTTCCCTTTAAAACTATTCCAACGTAAGCTCAGAAATAAAAATTATAAACTGTCCCAAAGTAATTGTAAATAATAAATTGTTGCAAATCGACAAGAGTGAGCAGATACAAATGAGACACTGACTTGTCATCCTTCTCGTATATGTTGAGGCCGAGCGCGTCGACTCCCAGCCAGAGCTCGGTGTTCTTCTTGTTGCGGATCTCGAAGTAGTTGACGCCGTACATCTCGAGGTCCTGCGCGATCTTGAGGTACTCCATCATGGCGTCCTCGCGCAGCATGCCGCGGTGCTCCTGCCACCAGTTCGTTATGCTCTGCTCCCACTCCTCGCGGGACATCTGTACAGAGGGGATGTTGAAATTAGACTGACTGATATATACATTTAGAAGGAGTAGTATCTCAGTGTCAACTGATTTTGCGGTTATCACATGTTTGAAGATTTGCTGATGCAAACATAATATAACGCAAACATCACGTATAGATAAAATAACCACTGACATAATTTATTTTTAACAAAAGATTCAAAGTATAGAGATACAGAGATACTACATGTGTGCTGTGATTAAGTGCATTACATCCGTTCACTTTTATTCACATTATTTTAAGTTAAAAAAATAGCCAAACATAATATGCACTATCAGAATGTTTTCGTATTCTAACCACATCCAGGCAAGGCTTTGATAGATAAGATATATGAGGCAACTGAATAAAGGCTCGTCTACCAAATGTTTTCTTTTCCAACAGTGACTTGATCGATTCGATTCGTCCGAGTGTATGCGTGTGTGTGAGGAGTGTGGAGGGCAAGCAGAGACCTTGTGCTGGTCGGTAACGCGCTGCGGCAGCAGGCGGTCGTTGGCGAGGAAGCCGGCGCCGTGCAGCGCGGGGTTGTGGTCGCCGTGCCGCGCCTGCACCGCGTAAGACGCCAGCAGCACCGACGTCTCCGGCGGGCAGTAGATCTCGTCAGATAGGATCGCGTTCTTCACCTGACAGAACAAACAACTTAATGCATTACTAACTTAAAGCTAAGTCATAATAAAATAAATATAAATAAACATTCAAGTTCGTCACTCGTAGACGTTACCTCTCTCTCTCTCTCTCGCTTCTCCTACATCCAAAATATTCTACATAGAAGGTTGCTAAAGTCCATTGGAGAGAGATCGATCTTTGCGGCGTTTACGTCGAATAGTGTACACGTCTATCTGTTGATGATGAACTAAATATGTCGCCATAATTGTTCAGATGCACGCCGATACAATCTCTGCAACATTAACCTTTTCGCGACGTGCTGTTTTCCTATTAAGTATGCCCATAAGACGGGCAGTTTTCGAGGTTTGCGAAATCGTACGGTCGTCGTCGTTATAACTTTAGCAAACATAGAGGTTTCTATTGGGACATTTGTTGACCAGAATTCATGAATTTCTAATTTTTTTACTCAATTCATAAGTAACACTATTCACGGGAATATACGGTCTTCGGCGCGAAAAGGTTTAACATAGGGCGGCACAAACCTGAAGGTAGAAGAGCTTGAGCGTTATCTCCTGAATGAGCTCGTCGGCGACGTCCTCGGGGTAGAATTTGGCGCGGAACTTGAATTGCAGCGGATTCTCCTTCTTCACGTCTTGTTGCATCACCTGGAGCAGACCAGATGCAAGGATTAATTTCATTTAAAACAACTATTTTCCATTCGGTCTTAGAAACTTAAGTAAAATACGTTAAATCTTGCCCCGGAATACACTTTATATTTGAAGTAGAGTTTGATTTCGAGCATTCCACAGTAATTTAACATACAGTTGCCTGATCCCATATATAAATTTGAAAAGATTTTTTTTAAAGAATAACAGGGCAAACGAGCAACGAGTGCACAAATTTTTATTATATTTAGATTAGTGTCTATTACTTTTAAGGTGTTCGACGGTTTATTTAATAAATTAAACACATTAATTCATCTGCTTATGTGAATTTAGTGTGAATATGCTTCACAGTTGCCGTTTAACTCCTGACGTCATCGGCGCGATTGCAACCAACTATGCAAGCGCCACAATCAAACAATAGTAAACAGGTTTTGTAGGTACTAAGGACTTGCAGCACACTCAAATAAATATATCCATGTAAATATTTGATTTACACAGTTAAGGGTAACTTTAACATAACTTTACAATACAAATTTCAATGCAAAATTATTATTTCATATACACACGGCCATAAATATCTTACCCATCTGGAGAAAGGTAGTGACCCTGACTTCGCGGCGTGCCCACCAAGTGATCCAGGGAAAGCGTTAAAAAGGCAACAATTAATTACAATTCAGCGTTCAGTTGACCACATAAGCACAAATTCAAGACAAAAATTTACAAGTGTTAACGTAAAACTAGCAAAATCAGTTGCACTAACAAAACATAAAAGAATATTTCGATAAGGATATTAAAAATAATAAATGTCAAGTCATCAGTATTACATTTACGGTTTTATACCATATCTAAACTAAAGCATTTGTAATATTCTTAAAGAATAGCTTGAAATGTAGTTTCAATTAATAAAATATGTACAATTACATCTCGACATTTATATAAAACTAATGGCGATAAATGATAAGATATTGCCAAACTATTTGCTCACAAACAGTGTAAATAGCACGCAACAATCTAACGGAGTTGGGACTCAAGTTGCAGAGTGTATTCAAAATTTAAAAGAGAAGGATACGTTGTATGGGCTGCAATGCTGCGACAGCAAGATGTGTGGTCGTTGGGCTCTTCACATTGCCATTATTGTGATGAGGCAGGCTATACCAGACGATATAGATATAGGTTGCTTATATCTTAAGCTTAGGGCTCTTCTAGATCGGTATCTGAAATGACGTTTTTGGGACCAACGTCCCGTGTAACATCCTCTATACGCTATTTGCAATATCAGCAAGATATTTTATGAAGTGTTTGGAAATTCCGAAATCAATAAATTCTCTATCCATCCCGTTGGTCCCAATAATCCGACAAGAAAAATGAGTTCAAATAAAAAAAAATCTTATCTAATTCCTAATTACAGTTATACAGTAGTTTTTAATATCCAAAGATTCTCTATTACATTCAAGACTCAAGTAGTCTGAGGTAGAATAACTAGAAACTGTTATCAATCCTTATTACTGGGCTTTGAACAGTGCTCGCTGCATTGGTTCACATGTTAAAAGTTGTTAAAAGTCATTGATTCAGTCGTATGTATTCCGGTATTGTAGTTCGAGTGCGGAAAGTCATCGAGAATTCGCGACGTTGCAACTTTCGAGTATCGGCACTTGGCCCGTTTCTCATTTCACTTGGCAAGACCAAACGAGAAATAACACCAAACGCTAAGTGGGTTAAGTTACAGTTCACTTAAAGGCTTTTTCATTTTACCGTTTGATTGTTCATATTTTTTAATTTTCTTCTTTCTCCTTCCCTTTTCCCATTATTTGGAATCGGGTCTCAGGTTTCTCTCGTGTTGTTTTAACCGATCAATAAAATTATAAAAATAAGTACTTAAATAAAAATTTCGAGATAAAGAACAACTGTTATATTACTAGCCAAAGACAATGTACTAGAAAATTATCGTTCTTTATCTAGATTACATCACTGCCATGGAATACGTACTATTCAATCACCGATTCTGCATACTGGAAATTCAGTTACATTCGAGATTATTAGAACTTTTACTGCAATCAAAAGGTTCCAAAAATCATCAAATCTGTTCCATTTTGAGAATTATATCCATTATTAAAATCATATATCAAGCTACAGATGCAAGTGAGCGGACTGCATGAACATTAAGGCAACACGTGTGTTTTAGACATACTAGTAATAAAAACATATAATAGTAAAGATAGTGTAAACATTGAAAAACTTTAAGCGATAAGAAACAGTTCAGATAAGAGACTGTTTTTGTCGAACACTGGCCACTTTGCGTTGGCGAAAATGTAGCTACAACTAATTTATTCATTATACATATTTTTTTAAGGATGACATGATCAAGAATAACGCTTTTGGCAATGAGTATAGGTTGCTTGCTAGATGTGACAAGAATTGAAAAACATTTGTTTCTTCATTTGCTCAGATTGACAACATGAAAGAGACACCAACTTCTACGTTATAAAACTTGGTAAATTATTGCAAGTCAAGATTATTTATTAGCTTAGTGATTTAAATCTACTGTTTCTCGTTTTAACCATTTGTTTTACAATGACCTATTCATTACTATTACGATATAATATCAAACAACCACAACTTTTGTTCGTATAGATTACGTATGACTGTAATCATAAAATGATCGTTTTCACAATTACCAACCACTTTAAGATGTGATTTTTATATATCTACCAATCTTGTTCAAAGCGATCAACATTTAAATTAAAATAATATATTATGTATAAAAACTGAGATCGATTTTTGTAGAGACAGTTTGAGCCATTTAAATCGTTGCTTACATATTTAATTATCACTTTATTTTAATTTGAGATGATGAAGAAGCGAACAAATATTCGATCAACCACCCTATTCGCTTTTTCTGGCTATTCTAATGAGATGTGGTAAACTGGGTAATATAAGTCTTTTCATTTAGATATTTCTTAAATAGGAAGCAACATAGAGCAAGGAAATAATTATGTGGAATAAAATTCATGAAAAACATAAACAATCGAATGGAAATCTAGTCGACCTACAACGTATAAATGTACATTTAAATCATAAAGTGTTTGTACATGACATTGACATGCTCTAACTATGAGCTATAAATTCTAATTCCTTTATAATTTTGACACATTTTGAAACATAAGCTTGTTTACATTTAAAAAATACAAAGATTAGCTACCGTAAAAACAGTTTAGAGATTGAGTCCATGGGAAAAGCCGGTGTGGAGCGAGGCACAGGGAAATCACAGATACCTGTCGTATTGGCATCAACGTATGGCCGTGGATGTTGCGACCTTATAAACACAAGATTTGATATCATCGTCATCCTGCGGGCGTCCTTTTCTTATTACGGTGGAACATACTGCGATCGCCAACCGGCCTGCCAAGCGTGGCGATTATGGCACATTTTCCCCCAATAATGCGATCAATGGGGGAGGCCTAAGTCCAGCAGTGGACGATCATAGGCTGAGGTGGTTGATATCATCACTACAAAGATAATTGTTTTAGATAGAGTCGAATGTTGACACATTATACCCTTTATTTGACTAATAGCTGTAACAAGATGATGAAGAAAATATTTTAAGTTCGAGCAAAAAAGGTGACACTATAGTCTTCACTTTGTATTTGAAGATAGCAAGGTTTATGTTGCAGTTGGATGAATTGTACGTGATTGGAAAAGTAAAATATGTAGCGTAAAACGTTTTAAACTGTACACGTGACATGGTAACATATCACGCGATAGGGTCATGCAATAATAAAATGTTTCTGTGGCAACAGATAATTAATGCAAAAATACGGAAAAGAATATATCTATCAATCCGATTCAAGGCGATTTCTGGCGCTGGCTATTGTATTTCCAGATATGTCCTGCTACGTTAACGTTTAACCTGCATTATCGACAAATGGATAGATTTTACCTGTAAAAAAATATTATGCAAGATTAAATATCGCAGGATTGTAATTCTCGCATCGCAGTCAATGACCTCTCAACTATGAAAAATATTCTTGAATATAATTGACATATAAAAAAGGAACAAACAATTCTAGATCCCTTTAATGCGTAATTAATTGTGGTGAGCTGTATCATCAAAATAAATAATTCGAAGTTGATTATCCTTAAGGGGAAACTTGTGAGGACGAGTGCGGTACCATGATTGATCATGTTAAAATGAAAACAAAACAAGTTCCGAAATATAAATAAGTTGTCTAAATACGAATGGGTTGTACTATTTCTACCTATTTCTTCCATTCTTGCAGAAGAAATAATAATGATTAGCACTGTTCGAGCTAACCGTTACCTGATTCGATCGTCTGGGTTTTAACATCAGTGTCCTAAATAACACTAATAAAAATATGAATAACGACGTATAAAAAGTACTATTTTTTTTAGCTTAATGTAAGAATAGCATTAACGTTTGGAATAAAATGAATGTACAACAGTTTAACATTAAGTAAAATACATAAAAATATTCTCAGACGTATCTAGCAACTACATAAATCCTCTATATACAAACAGCCTTTATACATAAAATACATGGTTTACAATGGATACATAAAAGTGTATTCGTGGACATTTTCTAGCAGTACTAATCTCCGTTTACCAGGTCGTCAGCTCTGTCGTACTCCGCTTCTTCATCATCGTCCTCAGGCGAAATGAGCCTCTTCACCGCCGTCGTAACGCAGCGAGCCGTTTTCTCCATTATTGTTTCCGGCTTGTGCGCAAAATGTTAACTTATCAATTAAAAATGTGCAAAACGTTGTACAACTTAATTGCAATAGTATACTGATAACGGCAAGTACCTTGTACCTTGTACCGAGCATAAAAAATGTAATCATTTTGATTATCTTCACAATATCTTTTGGTTGGTTAGTTGGTAACTAAACGTAATATATTCTTGAATAATGTAGCGCCATTGGTAACAACTTTTAATTATAATTACAACTATGATGGATTAAATCCCGAGCGTATATCCAAGAAATAAACAAATAAATGTATCCTATAAAAGAGAGATCCTATGGATAGTGTGAATGTTTAGTTTTAAGATCAAATAAGGATTTCCCATAGCTCCTTTACAATTTACATCGGGAACATTCAATATTTTTACCCGACTGAGCTAGAAGGAGGGTAATGTTTTGATTGACTTACGTTTTCTATGATAGAGGCGGGTGTCACGTGATCACCGCTATCCGCCAACATCCAGATTATGGATACATTTTCATAGAAAAAAGCTTGTCTTTAGGAGGAATTAATTAACAAGGGGAGGAGAGGATGGGTGTACACTACCTGTTTCAAATTAATACTTTTATAAACAAACATCACTTATTATAGAAGGCTGCCATTTCACTATTTTATATTATCATCGGAAATGTAATTGTATGAAAATTGTGAGATAAAATTAAGTCAAATTGTTTCATATAGATAGCTAATGTTATAAGGTTATATAAGAAAAAGTTGGTTTCTACAATAGATAGGCAATTTGATTTTACGAATTTTTGCGAATAAAGTGAGGTTTCTTTACAATATTTACGTCTTGATTTTAGAAACAAACCTATACATGATATTTTAATATTTGTACAATCAAATCACAGGCCCTTGATGAACAGAACATTATCTGATAGGTGGATTCCTTGGGACATAGTATCCAAAGATCAATTGATGTGCAAGTGGTTGGTGGGTATTGGCAAGGTTGAGCGAGCGCGGCGCCGTGCGCAGGCGAAAGTGCGGTCGGCGACCCCGCGCGCCATCCTCACAATCAGCTGTTCTTGTGTAAATGTTTGCCATTCCGAGCATCCATTAAATTAATAGCTAGTGCGATAAACGATGAATTGCCATTGCATGTTTTATTATACGGTGCTTTAAACACAACAAGATGAAGTTGGAAATACGTGTGTTATATGTTCTAAATTCCAAATAATGTAATCTAAATATCTGACAAATGACTCGACGACAAACAATTTATTTCTAAATTATATGATTCTTCAACAACATACGATTATAAGGCAAAAGGTAGTAAAATTGTAATGCACACAGATTTATATTGACCACATATTGACATTGTTTTCAGTTAGAGGTGAAACTTGTCAGTCGCGTGTACGCGTCATCTGCGCAGTCTAGTTTGTGGTCGCACCTGCGTTAGCATCGCTCGTTAACTGCTACAATTAAAATAAATTAAAACTTAGAAGGGGTATGGGGGGGGAGGGTCTTTACTATCGTCTATTAATAAATCTTAAAATGTTTATGTAAAACTTGAGTATTTTTGTTTACATTTTTCATTTATAATCTAATTAAAGATTTCGTAAATTAGTTAGTGTTTAACTTTGATGTGTGTTTAACGTCTTTTAAAACCTGTGAAACCAAAAAAAAATAAGAATCTACAAGTCGGTTGCTGTTTTCAATAATAACTAGTTTTCAACCTCACAACGATCTATGAATTATACGCTTTATTTGTAGGGCCTATTTTTTATTGGATGTACTTTAAACATTTTATTGTGTAATTAAGCTTAAAGCTAATAATAATACATTTACGTAGGGTAACCCATACCCCTTGAATTCTTTTAACCTTTACTGGGGTTAAAAGAGAGTTCGTTAAAAGTCAAATCTCATTTGTACCCATGACCTTTTGTTTCGTTAATCTTTCCTTAACCCATTCGACTTATGATGCTGTATATACTATGTAACCGATATATGGCAGGTCGGGCTACAGGTGTGGCGCGTGGCGGTGGCAGCTTCGCCACCACTTTCACCGCTGTCTCCGCCCGCCGCAGCTGCCGTCCCCACCGCCTCGACTCGTGAATCACTCTAATGAACCGAACATGTTATAACCTACTTTAACACCGAATAAAAGAGGCCATTTATCATCACCTCCAATTTGTAATAATTCCGTAGTAATAAATTGGTTATTTTTTTATATATCATTGATCAGCAGCAGATATTTATGTAAAACTAGCGTGACCCGGCATGCACTGCAATGCTATGGCATTTTTACTTTAAGTGTAAAGTAAAAATAAATATAAAATGTCAAAACAATATCAAGGCATAGTGCAAAAGGTTTAATTAAAAAGAAGTATTTAGTTCAAAGATCGCGTCTTCTTTATCTCTCACTCGAGGTTCGTCGACTCCCGCACCCGGCGACCTCTGCTAATCCGCCCTGTGACCTCTCCATTGGTTAAAGTGTAACGCTCTATTTATTAATTTCGAGATAATGCTTTATTGAATGACTCAGCTAGCAAGGCCTCAATAGCAACGGTTGACTTATTTACTGGTAGAAGCTTCTTAGAGCTTATACTGTGTATTTTGATCGAAGTTAGAAGAGATGAAAATTTAAAATCTAGATTTTTCTCTGTTTGCTCAGGCCTTGACTAGTCTCACCTTCGCATTATTTATTGAGATGGGGGGGGGGGGTCACTTTTTGACTAGGACACCTCACAACTATGAGGTGTCCTAGTCGACCGATGTGCTCACCTTGTGTCGGGTAGTGTCTGTAGTCAGATATGGTGTCACGTGAGTCCCATGCCACTCCATACTGTCATGGAGTCTCAGGAGCGTCAGGTACGTCGGGTAGTATCTTAATGTTTTGTGTATCGAGTAACGTCAGGAGCATCAGGTAATGTCGAGTGTGTCAGGTAGTGTCGAACAGAGGTCGCGGCGGCCGCATGGCGATGAGGCCGCCGTGGGAACGAGGTCAGGCGGGCGCGCCGTCTCGCGCCGCTGCCCGCGCTGCGCGTGCGCCTCATCCCATCCCCCCCCCCCACCCGCGGCACTGCGAGCCTCTCTCTGAGACTACTACTACATACTATAAAACCCGATTTTATTAAAAATATTTAATGTTATTGACAGTGATTAGAAGTATCAGTACAAAGGAAAGGGCTTGATATGACAAAGTTCACAAAGTTTATCGAGTCACAGAGAGCAACACTCTTGGGAGATATCAACAAGCCGTAGAAGGGTAGTATTACTTCATGGACCTGAGTTGATGAACTAACGTGGATAGATCATACAATAAATTATTTAGAAGGCCAAATGCTCTTGTTAACGTCCATTACGTTGACTTGAAAAGGTGTCATATCTCCTTACACGTCTTTGTACCATGGCATTGTGAGATATAGGAGTACCACCAGTTACAATCAATTAAATGCTATTCATGTTTTAATACTCTTGTTTAAGAAATATTATTTGTTTATGAATGTGAGGGTGAAAGTACTGGTTAGGTTTTGTATTACAGATAGAATAAGAGATCAGGTATAGTTCAATTTTTCGGTGTAAATTTAGAATGTTTTCTCTCTATATAAACGTATTAATAATTAAAAAATACATACTTATCAAGGGCCCTCTTGGGCATTGTAATTGTTTTATGGTCTTCTGACTATTGGTTTCTTGGTTGCCGAAGTCTGAGCATAAGAATGCTTCGACTTCGAGCAACCAAGAGCACAGGATGAAGATTTTAAGATGTCTATGCATAATAGTAACGTCATCTACATTAAATTTGAAATACCTATTTCGACTTTTTAAAGGCTATTCGTGTTGATTCAGTTTTTTTTAACTAAAGTTATTATGAAATCACAAATATAACAAAATCAACATAAAAATGTAAGTACGTGTATTACGTTGTTTTTCGCTTTGATATCGATAGGATTAAACAAGTGACGTGTTTACACACTCGTAGTAACACGCCTGTATCGGTCAACGATAATCGCCAGCCGATGCGATAGCGATGGAAATTAGCGAGCATTGAAAAAATATTTCCTATTAGTTAAGTGATAGATAACATTACAAATTATGTGTAAAATCATTTTACTTATTGACCTTCCACTAAGTGAAACATTTTTTTTTTAATTTTTCATTCTCCGCAAGCCTGTAGATAGAATGGATTAATCTCTGCTAATATAGGATAGTGTCTTTGCCGTGTCAACTGGACTCGGCAACAAACAGAATATGTACGGTTGATAATATAACATTATTTAGTTTAAAAATACATTATTCTTATAGTCATTGTCACAGACTTATATTTAAAGATATTGTATGTGAAACCTACACTCAAAAGCTTTACACATTAGATAACAGTCGGTGGTTTGTCTTACACTGCACAGATAAGGAAGTGAGCAGATATCACTGTGTAATATTACTATATCATTATACACAGTACACGAAGCCGAAAGAAAGAAAGGCAAGGCCGTCTCACCTCGGCACAAAGCAGAATAGAAATTAGTCACATCATCTTTGCAATCGTGTATCGATAAAATTAAGACACATCTCTACCACAGAACATTATAAGAAATAACAGAATGTTATCAATGTCATGATCATGGATTGATGAATGACTGGTCAGTCGGTTGGCGCAGTGGCAAAGACACTTGCCTGTCGCGCCGCAGGTCGTGGGTTCGATTCCCACCCAAGACAAACATTT
>DWLR01000444.1:0-25645 GCA_018246295.1 Papilio alexanor hazarajatica
TCGACCTAAACGAAATTCGTGAAGTAGGAGTAGTCGAAGTTCCCTACGAGAAATCTCCATATTTCTTCTAAACTTTATTCCTTGAAGTTCAGTTGCACAATGATCGAGTGATTGATTCACGCTCTATTTATATACTGTGTTGAAATGCTCTAGAAGCTTCTACATTGTTCTAGCAATCGATCGAAGAAAGTGGCGGGTGTATTAGTTGCCAACCTAATATATAGCCCAAAGTTTTTTTTTATACCAGAAGGTGGCCAACGAGCAAGCGGTCACCTAAATGACCGCTACCTAGGGACATCTGCAACAAGCATTTGCGAGTTTCAGATATTTTGTCTACCTTTAATAGACAGAGGAGGGATAGGTAGAAAATTTACATTTCCTTCTCCTATCCATCCCAATGTCCTTTAAATCCTCTTTCCCTTCCCACCCTATCCTTATTAGAAAAGGGGGAAAAGGGGAAGAGGACTAAAACTAGACAGAGATGCCGGAGGCTTAATTTTAGTCAGTTTAGTGCGTTTCGTCTTAAGAGTGAGGACTCCTCAGACGAAGCAGAACCTTCTACTTCACGCCTGTCTTCAGTAAGGTCATGGTATTTCCGGTCGAGCGCCATTCGTGCAACAGATGTTGTTGTTGCGAACTACTACCTCTGTCAAAAAGTATAAGTAGAGACTAAGAGATAAATCTTTTCTTTTTAAAATAATAATAATTAATTATAAATATAGGTACATAGAACGTCGCGTATTTAGTGGTATCACCTCAACCTTTGACCGTCCACTGCTGGACATAGGCCTTCCCCATTGATAACATCATAGGGGGAAAATGTGCCATAATCGCCACGCTTGGCAAGCGGGTTGGCGATCGCAGTATGTTCCACCGTACTAAGAAAAGGCCGCTGCTGCTGGTCCTCCGGTGGTCTTTACATCCAGACACAAGACAAACAGACATGTTCATGCACACAAATGTTTGTCTTGCGTGGGAATCGAACCCACGACCTGTGACGCGACAGGCAAGTGTCTTGCCACTGCGACAACCGGCCAGTTATTTAGTAAGACCTTACTTCATAGGATTATTTAGTAGTATAACGATTCAATAATAAAATTCCAAAACAGACAGAGAAAATTCCTTGTCTTTTTAATTATGATGATACAAAAAATTATGAATGATAGTATATTTTTCCCATTTTTTTTAAATAGTCATAACACTGTTATTCGAGAACACTTGTACCATACATAAATTTATATTTTCTGACGTATTTGAAAGATCCAACTAAGATACAAGCACTGAGGCCGCCTTGCCTCGCTTATCCCCACGAGTGCGGCTGTATGTAACTTAATAAACTTAATTTATAAGCCGATGACACGCGGCGGAGACAGTGCCTCAGTGGCGAGCAACGTCGGGCCCAGACGGACCCCCGCTGATACACTGATAAGGTATCCATGTTGTAACACTTTATGGATCAGTTTTGTTATTTATATGTAATTTAATTATAACTCAAATCAGTCATTTCATCGGCCCGTTTCAAATGGAGTTATTAATGAATACCAAGTATTATATTCCACCTTTACTTCATCTAGTAACATAATTGTGGACAGTAAAACCAAAGTAAAATCACAATAACTTAAACTTTGGAAATAATTAAGTTTGGAACTAGTGGAAGGTTCCTCTGTGGAGGCGACCCTTTCATGTAACCGCTAAATATTTTTAGAACACTAGCAACGCGCCTTGACATCGCTTGGGCTACTACTTGCTTATAAAAGAGCTTTCAATTGATGAAAGAATTATTAAAATTTTGAGTAGTTTTTTAGCGTTTTCCAAAACCAACAATTAAATGTGTATGATATATATTAGACTAGAATTTTAAATGAAATAAAAAAAAATTAAAATAAATAAAATTTTAAAATTAACAATTAATTTCAGACGCAAATCTGACGTGTCCAGGAAAAATAAAGCAACAGGCGACACTGCGCCGGGCACGGGGCTTGTTTCCACTTCACTTGAGCCACGTTTGTCTTCCTTGCTGCTTACCTTCATAGAAAGCTCCTTTAAGGTTAGAACGTGGACGATCACGAGGAGGTAGATAGTAATATGAGGTATCGTTTAGGTACTCGTACAAACACAGTGTGACGCACTTATTTTCGTTTGGCGCGATCCTAAGACACTCTCTCACTTCTTCTACATCCATACATCTACAAATACTTTATCGTCGCTTACGAGTACTCTCTATGTCGCCTTTCTTTAGTATGTCACTAACATGATCGATATTTTTATAGTTTTTCTGGGAAGTCCCCTTTCTACACTGGCACTCACAACGCTATTTTAATTCTATCATTCAGTCACGCCTGCCATACTCCTCACCGATCGATCTCAACGCCATTTCACATTAAATTGGATTCAATTTTGCCCATATAAGAATTTGCACTTTCTTACATGTTTTTTTTTTAAATTATGTTACTCCTCTTCCCTCTATATGCCTTGTATTT
Source organism: Papilio alexanor hazarajatica (assembly GCA_018246295.1). Lineage (NCBI taxonomy): Eukaryota > Metazoa > Arthropoda > Insecta > Lepidoptera > Papilionidae > Papilio > Papilio alexanor. The sequence continues at coordinate 2,481 of DWLR01000444.1, forward strand.
TGCATTCATCATACTGGTCCTATGTTGTATGTTGAATTTTTTACAACTTTAAATATCAGATTCGCACCCTGGATTCCAAGTTGTTTTAACACAAATTACCATAACCTACTAAGTTTATAGTAATAAATTACATATCGGTTCAATTAACTGCCGCCACCCGCATGTAGGTAGCGCGCGCGTGCTGTGCCTGCAAATGCGATACGTTAGCTTTGAGCGGTCACCCCACCTAGTTAGAAGGGCAGGCGTGACATCTAGATAATTACTTGTTAAACTCATTTATTTACTGATTATTTTTTTTTATTGTTTACGTCAGTAACTAACTGTTTTGAATAATAATAGGTTTCTCTTTCAACAATAGCAAGGCTATTGCTGACCCACTAAGCTTATGTGTTGTCAACACAAACAAATTGAACCATACTTCTAATAATCCTATGTACGATCCATCACTTAAGTCCTCAACAAAGATGCATAACCGACATTCAATTTAAACTATTGAAATGTTTTCTATTTATAATATCAGTACAGATAAATTCATTTAAAAATTGACAATGTCCGATTACCTACCATGGTTACAAACAAGATTTACCGATCATTCACCGTTGTTATTTTTCCCTAACATGTAACTTATCAACCACTGTAACTTAATCCTTCCATCGCGTTTCCAAATGAGGAAGTGTTGAAGGCTTTGAGGTTATGTTTACGATGGTCCTGCGTACGCGGGTGACTTGACGCAAGCGTGTATGAGCGGACGGAGTCATTGACCGGACATGCGGGATGTCCTGGAGCGCTATAGGGATGTTCCACAGTTAAACGATAATTCTTTAAACTCCAACTAAACTTCGGAAAGTTTGAATCAACATTTTGTTTTAGTTTTTAACTATCTAAAGTTAGTACACTCTGCGCAGACGACGTGCACAAAAGGCGACCTATTGTCTTAATGTCACTGACATGTATTTGAGAGAATTTAGTGTATAACTTTGAGGTGATTTTTACAGGATTTTACAGCAAAAACCGTCATCTTAACAAAATACTGAAATTTTGAGTTAGTGCTTTTGATTTTGGTGTCGGTTAACTGCGAAATTACGCGGGATTTTCAAAGTCAACCTATTCGTGACATTTAAGTGTTTAAGCGCTTTATTTTTGGGCTCCGGATCTGGTAACTGGAGGTATGTAACATCTTTGACGTTTACTATTCTTTGATGTTCACCGACAATGAAACGAAGGTAAGTTCGCTTTGGAAAAAAGAATTATACTTTATTATATTCTTAAAATTTATCAACATTTCATCTATATACGGAAATATGTTCGCACAAAACACGATGTTCAACGTTAAGTCGTTTTGAAAGTTATTTCCGCAAACCTGCAATGAACTTACGAATTAACGAACATTTAATTACATGTTTTTGTTTTGTTTAAAGTCATGTTTATTTTTGCTCTTCATTTTTTATTAGCTATTGATGTGATTTGTAGGATGGCAAAAATTTCTTATTATATAAGTATATTGGGAATATACTATGAAAAGGCTCAATGAATTGATTACGCGAGCAATGACACAACACCGTGAAAGTGTCAGTAGTTTTGTTCTTTCCATAACAGAAATCCAGATAGTAGTAATTGTGTTCTACGTTGTCATTGACATTACAAATAATTTGGTACACTTATTTTCAATAAACAAAAAAACTATCTTTCTATGTGTCCTAACATAACTATAGACTTCTATGAAAATCTTTCTGTAATGTTATTTGAATGTCGATATGTTCCTCATCTGCACATCACTGTTCGAAGGAGTTCGATTAAAAAAAACATCGCAACAGGCTGCTAAATAATTTGTGGGGGATATGATATCGTTAGGAACGCGGCCGCGGGTGACCCACATCGGATAAGGGCAATGTCCTTTAATACTACAATTAGAGGGAAAGACGCGTTAGTCTACAACACACTAGTGTCTGCTCTCCGAGTAGCCAGAGATAGGATGAAATGGTGTAACATCGTAAAATAATAAGTTTTGGATGCAGCTAGTCATGCCCCTGAGGGCATGTCTCAGTCGTACTCAGGCTCCTCAAGTCGCATTCGACTTGAGGAGGAAGAGAAGTAAATATACTAATACTCATAACCATGGTGGAAATGAAAGATAAGCAATGTGTGGGTGTAATTGGTATTGGTATTATGCTTAGTATTAATATACTAAAATAGATCGGTGTAATCAAGGAAGTAGAAGTGCCTTAAAATTATCGAAACAAGTCTTCACGACTTTTGAAAGTAAACAAGTCCGATAGAAGGCGATCGGTACCAATTTCAGAGCACTTTTGTGTTATCAGGTGTATACAACGTATCGGCAAATTATTTACCAGTTCTCAATTCGCTTGTATTTTTTTTATATTTGTTACCTCATAACTTCGTCATATTCGAATGTCATTGAACCTTGAGTTCCGAAAATATACCGAAAACTGACATGCAGATTTAAGACAAGCCTTGTTTGGGTTTAATGGACTTGTATAGAGACGTTCCGTGGCTATAATTATTTATAGGTTATTTTTATAAGTCATCTTAATGACTTATAAAAAAAAAATTATAAATTTTAAGTCGGTTTTGTTTTCGTAAAAAACTTACAGATTATAATTTCATTTGAAACACTCAACCATCCCGCTGTAAGCGAAAAATAGTTGTATTATATAATTTTACAGTTTTTGAAATCAGTAGATAATCTTTGTTGTCATTTACTCCGTGTAAAAAAGACCTTTAAAATCCTAAATATACAACTACACGTCTGTCTTTACCCTGTATAGATGTTCACCATCTTCAGAACAAACGGTAAATCCTACAGCACAATGTAATACGCAAGGACGGCCGCGTCCCTTTCCTGTTCTACACGTATAAGTAGTAGCCATTGTAAGCCGGACTTACCAGCCTCTGTAGCAAGGACATTGACCCCGCGACCGGAGAAATTATTACCTTTGCAAACAAAACACAAGAATTCGGAAATAATATAACGTTAGAAACATGTTAATGTTTGAATTAACCATCATAATTTAAACATATTTATATATTAACTTCATGATTACAATCATATGTATACATACATAGCATAGATAAGTTATAAAGGCGGGTCGGTAGTTCTTAGCTCAAACGTGGACAGTTTGTTATCGAATTTCGAGATCAAAAAACGAATTCATCGAGTTCTGAACGATTTCATGATGAATATGCATAATTGTTGTATGATTTTGATTATTAAAACCGATTTTAAAGCGACTAGAAAAGATGTAGAGCCATCACGCGAAAGATCCGCTTAGAACCAAGACCCCACAAAATATCGATGTAAAGTAAAGCATCGCAAGCCCCATTGGCTTCCCATTCCCTCCTATTTTTTCGTTACTCCCTTACACTTTTCTACAAAATGTGTGATGATATTTATGGGTAGCGGTAATCACTTAATGTCAAGTGATTCGCCTCGCCGTCTCGAGAGAGAAGTTAGCCGATGTATATTATATTAATTTCACTCACATTTGCAGCTAAGTTCATCCTGTGAAATTTCTGCCTCGGTATGAACACGCATTTCGTTGCATGAGAAATTCATTCCCGTCTTTTTAACTAACTACGCGCCTAAAGAAGTGTTACTTCAAAAATGGTAATCATTTTCCAGATCTAGATACCTAAATGTAGAAATCCCGCAAGAATAGTTTCATGTAATACAAAGACAAAGTTTCTAATTCACAGGGGACACGGACATTTGCATTTGGAGTAACTTTTCGCGGTTTCGGGGAAAATTGACGTTAATGGACTTTGCTTTGGGACCGCCGCGAGGCAACTTTACGTGATTTACGAAACTCATATAATATTTACAATACCCCTATGGTTCAGTGGTTATTTAGAACATTTGGTACGCTGTTCGAAATACATATGTATATTTGACCATCCATCCATGCCCTTTTCTCACTTACAAATAAACGAAATCAACATTTTAGTAAGTCAGTACGCGCTAATTCATGACTACTTAGTAAAAACAAAAAATATATATGCTGTTTCGATGATCACTGATGAATTTTAAGACATGGTGCTTATAATTAAAAAAGGAAGATACGTTTCTTTAGGACGTAAGTTAAAAAAGTTTGCAAATATCTTCGTATTCTGCAAGAAGTCTAATCTCTTAACTCTGAATATGAAACTTTGATGGGAAATGCCGCGTATTAGTTTAAGTTATTTTTGTCAATATTTACACCACCAAAGATATAAAAAATACTATCCAACCACAATGCATTGCAACGCAAATATAAAACAAAACGGATTTGAAAATAGAATCAAAACAAATTCGCGGCCCAAAGTAGAAAACGTTTTACTTAAATTGAAAATATAACAATGTTTCACCGGCAAAGATTGATGGCTTTAAACTCCTGTCTTGTTATATAAGTATTAAGTACATATTGCTAACAAAAACAGAAAACTTAAGCCATTACGCCATTAAGTGCCTACCTACTTAAACAATCTTCTAGGGATAGTTTAAAAAGGGCTTACGTATTTTAGTCCCGGTATAACTAGAGAAAGTAAACGTTAATATTTTCAATCTACGCATTAGTAGTAGACATGTAGTATTGTAAAACATATACAACATAAATAGCAGGTTAATTTACATCGACTACAGGAAGTCATCAATGGCCGAACATTACTTAAATATCGTTTGCGAATTACACGGACCGTGACGTGTGTAAAAAAAACGTGTTTCCGTCTGAAATATTACAGATAATGACGTCAACGTAAAAATACATACATAATACGGGAACACCGAGTGGTTCACGGGGCAAACAATTATAAAAATAATCGGCGGTCATAACATTGCGAAGTGCAATTTTGCGAATGGCGGCGTAATTGAAGGCGTTTAATTTACCGTAATTAGCATAGGGAATGGCGGAGCGACGACTGAGTTTTACTGAGCATTTGACTGTCGCTGATTCGAGTTATGGAATTATACGTTGAGTTGAAGTTACGCGGCTTACGGTACTAAAGTTTAATATCAAACACTTGTTACTAATTTAATAATAAAAACATCGCTTATTTAAGTATCAGGAGCCTGTTAGGACTAAAAGAGAAGGTGAGGTAAATCAACATTAAGCATTATTATGTTACTACTCTTTCTTCTTCTATCTCAACCGATGGTCGTCCACTGCTGGACGTAGGCCTCGCCCATTGATCGCCAAAAGGATCGGTCCCCTGCTGCCCTCATCCAGTGCACTCCCGCAACGTTCACCAAATCATCGGCGTTATTATGTTACTATTATTTCATAGTTATTGTCAATGTTATACAGAGTTTTTATTTAATTTTTTTATTATTTTATTTTGTAGCAGTCGAAGTAGTAACTTGCCGATTTAAAAGACGATTTTTCAATAGACTTTTCCTTTAATAAACAAATTACAATAAAAGTAAGTAATTTCAAATAGTGTATAATTGCTTGCTTAGCAACTGTACTTGAAACTTGTCAACTCAAACTTTAACCACGTTCATTTTGAAAAAATTTCCTTTGTCACCAAGTGTTCAGACCAATAAACAGTGGTAGAGTCCGCAACAATAACATCTGTTGCACGAATGGCCCGCTCGACCGGTGAAATACCACGACCTCACAGAAGACAGACGTGAAGTAGAAGTTTTCTGCGTTTCGTCTGAGGAGTGAGGTGCCGGAGGCCTAATTTTAGTCCTCTTACCTTTTCCACCCTTTTCTTAAAGAAAAAGGATGGGAAGTGAAGGAGGATTTGAAGGGGAAAGGGAAAGATAAGAGAAGGTAATGTTCGTTTTTCTATCTATCCCTTTCTCTGTCTATTAAAGGTAGGCAACGCATCTGCAACTCGCAAATGTTTGTTGCAGATGTCTATGGGTAGCGGTCACTTAGGCGACCGCTTGCTCGTTTGCCACCATCTTGTATAAAAAAATAATAATACGAGTACTCCCTCACAACCGACACGTCAACGAACTTATAATTGCACGGAGACCATAAAACTTATCGTGTGGAGTGTACCGGCCCCGGAACTGAGCGATACTGTAGCGACACTCGTTAACTGATAAACGCCTCCATCAACATACCTTTCTTGAAACATAATTAATGGAAAAGTCGAAGGAAAACGCGAAACTGCAAGATAAAGATTCCATTAATGGATGTTTATGTTAGCGGCCTATCCTATCCGATGTTTATTCATAAGTTAAGTCATAAAGTTTTAGGTGCGTTGCGAGCCTTTACTTTCATCCACTTTCACATTTTCGCACAAAAATCTGAAAATGAACCATATGAATCGCTTAAACATTTACAACAAACAAAAAAGCTATCGTTTTAAAGTTTAAAAATTAATATCATACACATATTAAAATTTAAAAGGATCTTTTCTGTTAATTAGTGATTTTTAAATCATAGAAGTAATATTTCGAAAATATAACGTTTTCACCAATCCTATTACAATTATAATTTATGCAGTATTTCGTAAGTCTGTATACACTATAGGATTTCGGTATACAATGCGAGGCTTAAACTATTTGCAAAGATTTAAGCGATGACAGATTAGTCTGCTTTGAGTTTGGTAACAAATTTTAACTCGGATGATACATATATTAAGATAACAGATACGCCTACAGGGTGAGTTTGAACGATTCTTAATAATTTGAAGCAGTAATTTAGGTGTACCTTGCACTCTTTACTCCATAATAGAACATGTTCCTTCCAAATAAAATAAAAAAAGCCTTGAAACCTTTAACAAAATGTTGATACCTATCATGTGAGACCATGTTACTAACCTAACATGTATCAACTTAATAGAATCTAAAGTAAATATGAAATATATACAGTGAATAATAATGCAATGGGTGCAGGGTCATTATCTCTAGGTTACAGGGAGGTAGAGGGTTAGAGATCAAGACCTCCTCCTTCTAGATAGAAGGTTTGAAAGACGAAGGATCTCCCTTCATCTTTCAAAGACCATCGAGTCAACAACAACGTAACCATAAATTGTACTCAAAAAAATACAGACACAAGTTCCGTAAACAAATCATAAAGGCGAGTGCACACGAGTAGCCTTTCAAGGTGACTTCACGGGTTTTAATTAGTCGTGTGTAGTATGTGTAGTGACTTGCAAAATATGCTTTGAGAGCATTCGTTTTTGTCAGCCTTACTGTAAGTTAGAACGTTAAGACAGTTTTATTGAGGTACGAGCAAATGCGTTCGCACTGTATTTCAATAAATATTTTTAACGTTAAAACTTTGGCACTTAATAGCCATTCATAAGACTACCTGTAACAAAGGCGATGAAGGCATTATCTGTATAACAAACTATAGGTACAGTAAGTGATACATGGTCAAGCTTTTTCTAATGCCTGATTGGTCTATTGACTAGCCACTATAATGACATAAAATATCGATTTGTAGTAGAGATTCCTTAAATAATGGAAGGGCCATTATCACCTTACTAAGCACCTGTGATTATATGTTTAATGGTGTCGATGTCGAGAGAACAGAATGCAGTCGAGGCACTACACATAAGCATCGTAACGTTCACAAAGAATGTCTAAGTACTTTCAAATAGTCTTAATGTTCGCCAAACTGGTGCGTTAAACTACGGCCTTACACCGCCCTTGATATCTCATTTCCTCGAATGAATTCTTCCCGGATTCCTCGCATATATATTACGATTTAACTTTAATCATTGCGTTTCACACGAGCTGTGTTTGTGGTGAAATATCTTAGAGATAGTTACAATGAGGAAGCGTTTAAGTTAACGCCTCGTTAGTGAAGAAAATATTGTTGAGAGACATTACGACCAACCTGCACCTTTGAGAAGCCATAAAGCTATTAAATACTGAGTAGAATACGCTTGAGAATAGTATACATACAGAGCAACAATACTCGCAAATATTGCAGAGCTCAGAGTACATAACAGTTTACTAATTATGACCATAGTCTCTTCCGTAGGTAATATTTCTCATTACAAAGTATCATATATTCTCTTTCGCTATTTCGCTCGCAAAAAGCTCTTTCGAGCATTTCATCGTATCTATCTCGATCTCAGTATGCAGTACTGCCGTATTTGGAAGCGGACAATCCAACCACTCTGGTAACAGCGACAGTACAACTAGCCTGCTAACACTTTAATGTCCCATGACGCCACACAGTACCAAGCAGGTATAAACAGGCGAATAGTGTTTCCGTCATCGCGCTTTCTATTTATTAACTCTATTGTTTTATTAATCATCCACTGCTGTGCGTAACTTTCGATATGTCGCATCAACGCTTTTTAATATATTAATTTATAACTTAAAGTTACTTTTTAACTAGCATCTAACCATCTAGAATGATCACATAATTTTACGTAAAACAAAAAATTAATAGCTAGATCAAAATAAATTGTAATGGGCTTCTTAAATATGCAGCAAAAAAAAATCCGGCTCTAAAATTATGATGGCTTGTATGAAAAATTTTTTGAAATCTTAACAAAAAAAGTCTTTTTCTCAAAATCCATTAGAATCAAACTGGCGGATTTGCCTGATTTCTTTTTTATCTCAGAGTACAAAATACATTAATCTTTTTATTCTACGTTTTTTTTACAAAAGCTAATTAAACAAAAATGTTGATTTCTAGATTCATCGTTTAGTGTAGTGAGCGACTCTTAACTGTATAGTTTTTATACATTTTTCTTTGCGTAATTGTGTGTCGGTAATTACTCAAGGTAGTGGAACACGTGGATCAGTTAAGTATTCTTCTGAGTCTTCATTTTTTTTAAAACTTGATCATTTAGAATAATAACTGTTGTTTAGGATGCGATACAGCTCAAGTGCGTCCGAATGTCTGCCGTTTCATACTTATTATTTTGAGTGCGGTTTTGGCACAACTGTGTAGTTTTAATACCATAAATTTAAAATAATTAAATTATCATCTTCTGACAGACGTTAATCGTCTAATTAATCATCAAGTTAGAATTTCTAACTGATCTAATTGACCTCTATCACTATTTGGCCTCTTGCCACCCTCGACCAGTAAACAACCAGAACATTGACGAACATAAATATATTATATTCAGCCTACCTACACTACATTGTCGTGTATATGGATAACAAAATACATAGACCAAAATAATATAACCATAAATAAATTTCACACGAAACACAGTGTGATCATTATCACCAATTAATAAGCAATTTTCCATGTTCGAATCGAGGCGGCAAGGCGGTTGGCGCCATGGCGGCGCGAGCCTGATTACTACCGCCGCTCCGCCTCCGCCCCTGACACTAGGGGTGCGAAGGTTGTGGGGCGCCCCTAGTGACAGACATAACCTACATAAGCCCTAACGACACGTTTCAGGAAGACTAAACTGCGAGCACTTAGCAACGCTTACTAGGTTAGTTAAACAACACAACAGCTTTCTTAATCGTAAAATTTATGTAAGTGTGTCAACAGTTTTCTTTATATCTGACTTTATAACTAACCGTATCACCACCTTTACAAAGATACTGATAACGTTTATTGTCTATTCAATTTCTTGAACGTCTTTTCCTGACCTGACAAGTAATTGTCCTGACTTGATAGGTAGTATGTGGATGATGAAAATTCAAAAGTCAATAATTTTACAGATAAGAAGAAACACCATGAAACACCTAGGGGAATAGAAAAGAGATTTCATTTATATTCTAAACACTAATTATTGATTGAATGCATCGTTTTGAATATTTAACAAAAACTAAATAGACTTCTAAGGCAAATAATATTATTTATAAGTCATTAAGTCGTTTATAGCCAGGATACGTCTCATTAAAAATCCGGTAAAAATAATTCAATCCAGTAAAAATTCCAATAAAAGAAATCGGCTCGTATAATTTCTGCAGTAATAAATATAAAATAATATTTTTACGTTTTGCAACACAAACAAAACTAACTTCAAAATTGTATAATTCTTCCCTTTTTTAGGGATAAGAAACAGAAAAATCCTTCATTATGGGTTGCTTCAATGTCGGTTGCTATGTTAATGTTGACAATTACAACTTTTTAACTTTTTTTTACTAACAAATTAACCAACAACAACATGCTGTTATCGAAATTGATATACGCGAAATAAGATTACAAGAAAAAATCAGCTAGGAAAATAAGGAACGAACGGAGGAAGCCGTGGGCAAGGCAACACCTAGTTTTATTTAAACAATCATTTATAGCCATGTATCATTTAAAACCACAAACAAATCCAAACTGAGCTAGTCTTAAGTCTACCAATATATTAATTTTTGGTATATTTTCAGAACCCAAGGTCCAATGATATTCAAAATTAAATGAAGCTCACTTGTGAATGTCCCTTTCCAACAAAATAAACATTTTTGAAATTGATTCGTAAAGGACGGAGCATTACGGTAACAAACATAAAAAATTACAAAGAAATTGAGAACCTCCTCCTTTTTTTAAGTCAGTTAAATGTTTTCCTTCCTTCTTCTTTTCTTTAATCGAATGTAATCCGAATGTAACAGAATAAGATAGAACAAACCCACATAAGAAGTCATTTAAGAACTGAACACGCATTTTCTCTAAGCAAAAATTGAATAATAAATACATACGGCAGCTGTAATAGTATGGTCTGATTCATTTCCGCCTGCGATCATACATTTCTAATTTACAATAGTCATACGTCACCAAGCAATTAATTGAACGCGTAATCTGTGACGTCATAAAACCGTTGAAGTGGTGAGTTGTCGTCAGAGCGGTGATAAGGCAAATAAATTAAGCTTATCATGCACACTGTTGAGAGTGTGGGTTGAAGCTGAAATGTAGGTAATTGTTAGGTTAGTCTAACAATTTATTAGGCACCCTAACTCAATAAAAACCTAGTAGAGATCTCTTAATTATATGTGAGATTAGATGGTACATTAATGATGTTAAATGAACCAAAAACAAAGAAAGCCATTGAGGCTTCAATCAAATTTCAAATTTCAATGGCTTTTAATGTTCTACGAGTAATAAGAAAGCCTGATCAAGTGTATAGTAATCTAAGTGATATGCATTATCTCATACAGAGACAGTCATAAACAGCTGTCATAAACAGCTATGAGAATATGATAAAATGAACCAACTCTACGCAAATCATTGCATATACTCTTTTAGCTGGTCACTAAATAAAAAAAAACACCGTGACAGAACTTAAAGACAAATATAGAATACTAAAATCCCATATCTTACATAAGCTAAATTTTACTGAATTAAAATTAACTAAATTAAAAAAAATTACAAGTGAAGACTAAAAAACATTAAACTAGTAACTGTTTTGAAGACCCTTGATTATACCGCGTGCTTTAGTTTAGCGAAATACAGAGAGTTACGTACAAATTGAAAATATATTACCTCTACAAAATACAGTGAACTATCTGGTTAATTAAATTAAAAACGAATAGGGAATAGTTTGTTACAAGTATGAGGTTGATTTATTTCAGGCAAGTTAATAAAATTGTTTAACTATATTATTAAACTCATCGAATTTCTAATATAGGTAATTTTCAATGAGATAATATTTGATGAAAAATGCTTTCATGGAAGAAAGAAGAGCAGACAAGAGGGCTATGTTTTTCGCGGATATGTATGTATGTATATATACCCGCTTCACTGTGACCTCCTGTAACCTATGAGGCTTTACCGATTTTTAAGAGTGAGGTGTTCGATTCGTATTCTTCTCCGGAGTATCGGATACAATAAGTCAGGGTCATTTTTTAAATAATTTTTAATTAATTACTATTTTGATTATACAATTTCTTCACTTATTGAGAGAGAGAGAGGTCGTAAAATACAGGTTTATGGAAACTAAGTGAAAAGCTACATACAGTCTTCCTACAACATTTACTGCAGTAGTCAAAATAAACAACAGGCGACTGACACCTTTGCTACAGAGTTCAAAATTATCGCAGTCATATTGTAGCAATGCTACTAAAACAAGCCCGTCAATAAAAATACAGTCGAAACATTTAAAGTGATAATTCGTTTTCTTACATAACTTTTTAATGCAGTAAAACCTTCTTAACAACTTTAGTGTATTTACTTTTATAGAGCATTTAAAAGCGCGGAGTTTGTAGAAAATTTCATAAAAATACATTATAGTCATTTCACACAGAGACGTGCGCAATTCGCGACAAACATTGAAACAGTTGCGCAAACAGAACCCGATAACAATGAATTATACATAAATCTATTAGGGAAATGAAGTAATGTTTATAATGGACCATCAATGAAAAGGTAGGTAACCTCCGGCATTTACGCTATCTTTTGTATGACCAATGCAACCATGTAAACGCATGGTCATAAATGTAAACCTGGTTTAACTTTGACGTATATAGTATAAAGTTTGTTCAGGATGTTAGAAAAATCTGATAGATATTATTTGTTACTAGGGTGGGCTGCAGTCACGGCGTGACACACAAAAAAGGCGGACGCATTTGATAATTTTATTTTAAGATCCTGTTATCATAATATATTTTACATTCGGTGTACGATCACCTACCATAGGAACATCCTGTGATAAGTATTACAATTAATTTATCGTAATACATTTGAGTATTTATGTTGTTTGAGGTTATCGTGCTAAAGTACATTACATTTTCAAATTACAAGACGCTTTTGTAAGTACTTACTATAATGTTACTCTAAGAATTTAATCATAAGCAACAATGGAGATAAACCACAGAGAATCCCTGTCGCGTCTATTTATAGAATAAGCGGCCAATCGGGAAAACAATCTATCACGCGGTGGATCAACGGCGAAGGAGAAATGCTGTTGTCTAGTACAGCTCAGCGGGAAAGCAGATAATATTGCGTAGGAGGGTGTTCGATTGACTCATTATATTACGTTGTTCCGAAATTAACTGTTTGCGGTTTGTACGTAAGACTCCAGTAAAAATAAAAGTACGTTATTTATCATCAGTCTAAGAAGAAGTTTAGATAATTACTAGAACTCATCAGAAACTATCAGATCGCACCAGTCTTTTTGGAATGTTACTATTTAAAGCGGGTCAAATAAAAAAGGCAGTAATGAAATGTGCCCAACGAACCAGGAAGTTCACAGTATAAACATAGCTGCAAATGTGAGCTACGCAATATCTTACGTAATCCAAAAGGACTTTTAAAAACAAATATTTCTATGTATTTGCCATTTTCCACGATATCATTAAAAACAACTACACTTTTTGTACAATTGTAACATATGAGAATCGACACGTTCGCGCTTCCTTAACGGATTCGCGACATCGGCGAATTGCTTTATAATGGCGTGGTACGTAACATCGCAGCTTTAATATCTGCCAACGAATAGAGGAAGCGTTTATGAAATTATTCGTGCTGCCTTCGCGTTACTTCATGCGTTCAACTCGACAAATTAAAGCTGCTTACATTCCTATGATGAAGTTTGTCTTTGGAGGATCGTTTCAATATTGCACGAAATAAAACAGACTGCAATTGAACTAATACCATATTTATATTTTTTCTTTAATTAAAACGTCTTTGTATGATAAGATTAACAACACTTAACATTAAAATATCGTATGAGTTAAAATTTTATTGTGCATGTATTTAAATAAACTTGAAGACATTTCAAAATAGTTTGAATTTGAATTATTCCAATGACGGATCTCCTGCTCATATATAATTAACAATGTTATCAAATTTGCACAAATTTAAATAAAATATGGTAACCACTGCTTCGCTGGACAGGAAACTTAGAGAGTTACGCTAGAATTCTTTACACGCCAAAAAATCACCGCCTTTGTATAACAACTGCGCATCGGTAATTAAAACAGAGTGATTATTGTGGATATTCTTGAGTCGTCATTAATTTACTATTTCGTAAATTATAATAATTTAAATTTTTAAATTATAATACTTTTTGATTTAAACAAAACCTTACTATAAACGCGACGTAAATCCTACATCCCCAAAGATGAACTTCTTAAGTACATTACTTAAGTTACTCTTATTAAAATCCTCACTCATCATTTGTATCAGTCTGGGAGAACTTATTAATGATTTATAAATATCAGTATAATATAATATAATATTCTAGGACATTATTCACACACGGCCATCTGATCCCAAATTAAGCAAAGCTTGTGCTATGGTCACCAGATAACTGATATACTACATATATTAATACTTTTCATAAATACATTATATGTATATATGTGTATAAATAATTACACACAGACACAGGGCAAACAGACATGTTCATGCACACAAATGTTTGTCCTGGGTGGGAATCGAACCCACGACCTGCGGCGTGAGAGGCAAGTTCTGGCATCTTGCCACTGCGCCAGTAGCACAGCTCCCTGTCATTTATCACTACTGCTATCATTAATACATATTCATTAAGCGTTTAGGTCCTAATGTAAGATATTGCCGCGTCGCTCCCCGGGCGGCTACAGTGTGTTCATGTGTTTCAATTTATCTCTATCAATGAATAGCGACTCGGAAATAAACTCTTTGACATAAAATCAATTCTATTCCTCGTTTCAAATGTACGCAGTTAGCTTTAAGTAGACTCACACTGAGGACACGTTAATGGGCACCAAAGAATGACAGCCCAAGTAGTAGAAAAGTAGACCGAACATAATTAAATTTTCTTCTTTTAAGAAAAAACTTAGAGGTTACATAGCTCGAAAATGAATGAATTTGATTTTTTTGCAATTTTCTTCGGCAACTTTGAGATTCATTTTTATGTTTGCAATTTATTAATTTCCATCTAAAGCTTGTGCTACGAGTATCATGCATAAAACCTTATACCGATATTTGACAGTACCTATTTGGTGCTAATTTAAAGAAGATGTGTTACGCATTCAGATAAAGTATCAAACAAAGCACATACACCTAAAGATATAGTCACACTACAGTTGGATAAATATTCATACAACGTTACAAAGTTTTATGATGCTCTCTGCCAGACGGCAGCTGGGCGGGAGTCTAGGGCGGGCGGCGTAGGCGACGCGTCGCTCTGACGCCGACTTAATATCACTCGACATCATGAGCCGAGGAAAGGCTTACGATAATTATTATTCGTTCTCATGCTAGATGCTTCCGTCATATGCGAGTTAGCCTACGGTTTTCACTTATGCTGTCTTGAATTTATTTGTAAATAACAATGGCTTAAAATCATTTCACCTGAATGTTTTTGGAGAGAACAGAAACTAATTCTACGTTTACCATTCAAAATAGTTTATGAAAAAACAGAGATAGTCTATAGAAAAATTCTGCCTCAAAGGAGTACTGCTGTAGTCCCAAAAAAGTAACTGCTGAGTCCATCGTAATTTCATGAAACGAAACAAATTTTAAACGGATTACTTGGCGGTTTAATTTTAAACTTCGCAGAATACAACCGCACACCCAGTAAATGGTCCGGACGTTGAGTAGTTTGAAATTTAAAATTAAATCGCGTTTCTGAACGATTAAAAAGTTTTATATTCAGGAAAGAATAAAAGGAAAGTCAGGGTACGCATTCTTGCTGACGCCTTGTTATTATTTATTTAATAACAATTCATGATTTAAGTAGAACTAACTGAGCTTGTAGAATAAAATATATTGATACTCGCACCTGAAACTTTTTAAAAGCTGCCAAAAAGCAAGGAAATGAAATGATGAGAATCGACACTGTCGACAGACTATTTTTGTTTATAACTTATTGTACTTTCTAAACATTTACCATTAGCTAAAAGTCAAAGAATCTAAAACCAAGTACTTGGGTCATATATATCTTAGTACTTAACTTAGATTTCGCATAAGTTGCAGGTCTAGTATCAAGAACCGCACACATTTGCACAAACTTTATTTACACATATCAATGTATTGTTATCCTTTGAATTTAATTTTCAATTACAATTTACATTCTGTTTAAGTAACGTTGAAAACAATGCTAAAAAAACAATACTCATTGTAAACAAAATTGCAACGAATTATTTGCGAAAATATTGAGTTGTCTTAAGATGATTATCAAAAAGGTATCTGCTTAATGAGAGACATGCCAATATGTCCGTTATAGTTTGGGGGCTATTCTTACATACATTGCTATTGTAGAATGAATTATTCCAGCCAGTAGGTTTATTGTCGGAGAGTTACTAAAAAATTTTTTCCACGATATTTACTAGCACAAAATGACGGAAACTGCATTATTATACGACACAGACTTGATCTTTTTAAATTATAACTTTCGACAGTTCTGTGTAGACAATCCCAAGATTGACTAATTTCCTCCCCCTAATTGTAATAAAGGAAAACCATCGGTATTCACCCTAATTCTGCGAATGTACTGCCTTACTTGAAATATAAGAGAAAGGAATATTTAAACACCTATTTTATTTTTTCTCAGAAACATTATCAAAATAAAAAATATTGAAAATTGAAGCAGTATTTGAATTGCAGATAAATATGTATAAACATACTCCATACGTAATATATGGATGTTTAGCTCTCTGGCAAAGTATATAGTAGTAGGCTCATACAAATACCTAAAAAGAAATGTTGTTCAAAAAGTCATTCGCACAGTAAGTTAACAACATATAGCGCCATCCGCAGTCTGTTACCGCACCTGCGACATAAGTCGAGTATTGGCGTCAAATTTTTCAAGTCACATCTCAAGCGCGGCTACTGCGCAATCGACGAGCAAGTCCGACTGTCAATTTGAAATACGATGCGGTGACAGCAACTTGATAACTTAACGGTAACTTGATATATGTAAAATTTCAATGCAGTATAAACGCTCAGTTACAGCAGCCGCAAGCGGCCGCTAGATGGCGCAACATTCACTTGCCATGTTTCTGCATTGCAAATAGTTGAGTAAATAGCTGCGTTTGATATTAAATTACTATATAAATTTGTATAACCATTATAACTTAGCAGCCTTTTATATTGTGTCTACAAGAATCAACTGATCGATCGACCGTATAATTTTAAAATGCCATGTTAGATTGAAACCCGAATTCATTCCATTTTAAGTGGTTAAGCAAAAACGCTTGCTTCCACAAAGGAGTTCTTTATGAAGTGAATTGGCGGACAGCAACAGGTTTGTTGATTGCTCATCTGGTGCACAAAATATTGTTAAGAGATTGTTAAGCCCTTTAGACGAAAAGTAGGGACACAGAGTGGAACTGACGTCACATTTTATATATGATGTAACAAGTACCAGCATTTAAGACAGAGGTTAATATACCAAAGTCTATTCATTGTTGAAAACTTTCAACCCAAGTTAGAACTATTTATTTTTAAAAATATAATGCAACTTAACTAAGAAGCATTCTAGTAAAGACGGACATAATTCAAACAATATTATGAAACAATATAGGTTGCTTTGACAGACACAGAAAAAAATATTTAAGTTTATTTTTCTAATCTAGTTATTCGATTGCTCGGACGGACAATACCACTAGGAAACATCTAGAACTTTTACCATCGGAAGATAATTTCACAGAATATCAAATGATAATAAATAGAGTACTCACACGATCTCTAGCTTTTTCTTCTCAGGGTATCACTCATCGATGCAGCTACAAACAACGCTAACCTTTTTAATCACATTACAGTCAGTGACAGTAATAAATAAACACTTAGATTGTAGTGACCTATTAGATATCATAACAATTACAGTGCCTAAAAGACTACCTCACAAATTCAAAATTTTTCTACATAACGTTATATTATTATATTATAATATACAAATGTTTTGTAGTCGTCATGAGCGATAACGTTCAAATCGATTTGTTTTCGACTCACATTGATTCATAACACTGACAGTATCATAATTTTTTGTTTTGTTTTTGCATCATAGTGGATTTACTTGATTACTGATTGATTTAGTAAGTGTAAATTGTACCGACGTGTTATAAATATTTATAACAGAAAAATTTCAGTAAATTTTGTAAAAAATTATATGCTGGTTTTGTTCACTGTTAGTCAGATAAAAAATTAAATAAAATTAACCAAATAGTCTTTAACACATCTCATACTGTGCAAACGTTATGTTAATTAATGTTAAGAGTGTTTCAGTAAATCTAATTCTGTATAGAGCTCATGTGTTTAATTGTAATACATTTTAAGTGTATAAAACTCTGTATCAATTAAACAAATTATATTTTGAACATATTATATTAGCTCCTAAAGCTGCTTGGCTATCTTCGTTTATATCTTCCCTTATGGAAAACAACTTTTATAAAAACATCATTATGTTTCGTTAAAAAAAGAAGTTTGGAACTTGTTGACCTAATCATTTATTAGCACAGTAGTACATATTTCAAAGCATTAACATTTATCCAAATTTGAATTGGTTTAAACTAAGTTTTGATTGTTACAATATAATTTTAAAACTCAAAAATATTTAAAGAAAAAATTATTTCTACTACTCTGTATATACTATTTGATAGCAATCCGAATAAAATAGATCGGAGACAATTTCAGTGTCGACTAATTTTCATCTAAAATTCATAGAAATACTAATTTCTATTCGAATATGAGTTCAAATTTGTTACGTTACCTTTTACAAAATTATCGGACTATACAAGTATATAACGATGTACATAGACAACGAGATTTTATTTATACTTTCTTTTTATTTTTAATGTAACCATTTGTAGTGAGTGCTTATAGATAAATGGATGTTTCTAATGGATTAACATTTATATGTTCACGATTCACTTAGCGTTACCATATCGGTTGCGATTTGGGCGTATGGGCTATTTGGCTAAGAGGCTTCGAACGGTGCTCTCGCATCGGCCGCCCCATTAGCCCATTTATTACCTCACTAGGAGCTAGGTGACTTTTCACATACTTGTTATTATGCGTCTAATCAAACCTATATTGAGATATAAATGAGGACAGGACAATGGAAGGTTGTGATTAAGAAGTGTTTGAGTGCAACTATTTCTTTATTTGCTCATACATACATTTAGCTTTTAGTACATCATAATAGAACTTACTCTTTAAATAGATGTCCGATAAACTAAAAAGGTTCAAGAATTACAATCACATACAGGTTTGATTTCCCTCATCATCTCCCTGCCCTTTTCTCACTTGCGTAGGGTCGGTACAGTATGGACTACTCTTCCAAATATCCTGCACTCTACTGTAGTCCATACTGCAACTGGTTTTGGCTATAGTTTTACGGCCGACTCGGCCAATTCAATTTTGAGTTCCTCCAATGCAAAATAAAAAGTTTTACATTTCATTGGCAATTAATTTCGAAAATTCTCTTGACATTTCTTTAACTTCGAGGCAGTTTTTTTATTACATTTTATTAGTTCATTCCTAAGGTAATACCTAAAATTCATTTATATTGAGATGATTGGTTAGATTAGAGTTTATCACGTGCCTTGTCAATATGATTCCCGTCGAAAGTTGTTCAATTAATAGATTTAGTAAGAAATTACCAGACAGTACAAGTTAGTGAGATAATTATAACTTATTGATAACGTAATTACACGTCGATAAAATTGTTTGTGGGCTATAATAAAATATCAAAGATCTTTACAACAGTTCTAAGACCAAATGAAGTGAAACTATAAGTTTTCCCAGATTTGGTGAGAACGGATTCAATAAATATTAAATTGAGCAAAAAAAACTCAAATTCTAAGAAATCTCTATCGCAATTACACAAGAACGATAAAAACTGAATGTACTTGTCTGCAATATTTCCTTAGTTAAATAAATTGTGTAGTTTAATGTAAATTTAAAGTCATTTTATAGCCTTTGATGAAAATGATAATAGTTTATACGAATAAATGTGTTACATGTGGAATATTTATATTGCCGTTGTAAAAGGATACTGTGCCTTAAGTAGTAAAAGAAACGTTAAAAAAGAAATGAAGTTTTATTTAAAATAATAAATACCCTTTAACTCCATAAAGCACTGTTCGCTACGTTGTTATGAGAAATTGATTAAAATTTTATGAATTCGTTTCAAGTTATTTCAACTTTTAGCGCCATCTATTGACAACACGTAACGCGGATTCTTATTATTTAATGAAAACAAAAATCATAAGGAAATCTCGTACCTCGTAACTTCTATTGCGTATAGGTCTTTTCTTATGCCAATATCACTCTATTTCGATTTCATATGATTTATACAATTAACAGTAAAAACATGTCTCGCGCCAAAAATCAAGTCATCTGTCGAAAATAATTAATAGACAACAAATTGAAGAGAAGACTACCGTCACGCACGCGACGTAGCACTCGAAACTTTGGGAATATCAAGCTGCGATTTAATCGGTACGATTTTTTGTTATTAAATGCAACCGACTTGCCTACCATAAAAAACTTTCAAGGCTGGAAAATACGGATACAGACAAACATACACACTATATGTTACTGAATTTTAAATTTGACATGATGACTAGAGCAGAATTCGGGATTTTATCACGTTACGTTGCGAACGTAAAATTATAATTTATTTAGAAAATGCGCTAATTACACTTTATTAAATTTCATACACTCCTTCCGGCATTTTAGGCTTTTGTAGATTTACTTTCACATATTTATGACTTAAGTGTAATAAACAAGTATATGTTTCGAACTAAATAATAACTTATTTAATCACCTTTCTATTAAGAAAAAAAGTTGGTGAATTTTGATTGGATTTCGAATACTTGGCGACCACTAATTAAATTCTATGATACTACATAAAATAAATGGAGGCGCGGTAACACAAAGATCTTGACCCGACTTTGGACGCTTTGGGCCGTAAAGTGCTACGTGGTGTGACATTGTGTCGACGTCGCCGGCGGGACCGCGCGCACAATGCGCTCCGTACGCACCGCGCGCACAATGCGCTCCGTACGCACCGCGCGCGCGCACAAAGCGCGTTGCGTGCGCTACTTACTGTCGACGTCATGCTCACACGCATCTAGCAACTACTTTTGTATCAACGAGAACAAATACCATTCACGTTTAGTATCGACACTTCAGTTCCCTAATTATGTACAGAAACACAAAACAAGAAAGAAAGGTACAAGAGGAAAAAGGACAAAAAACTTATTTCCATTTCCATCCCAACCTTTGATCGTCCACTGCTGGACATAGACCTCTCCAATTAATCGCATCTTTGAGAGGAAATGAACCATAATCGCCACGCTCGGCAGGCGGGTTGGCGAACGCAGTGTGTTCCACCGTACTAAAAAAAAGGACGCTGCTGCCCGTCCTCCGTTGATATTTACATCCAGACACAAGACAAACAGACATGGTCATGCACACTAATCTTTGTTCTGGGTGGGAATCGAACCCACGACCTGTGGCATGAAAGGCAAGCGTCTTACTAACCACGCCAACCAGTTCGTCAGACAAAAAACTTTTCAAATTTGTAAAGAAATGGATTACGTCCTCAGTGTTCCTTTAGGATTTGTTAAAATCTAAAAACCTTTCTACTGATTAAGTTTGCAGGTTTTATATAAATGAGAATGTGTTCTAGGGGCGTTTAGTTATTTAGTACAAAATGTGTAAATATACTGATCCGTCAGCACAGCTTGCAAAACAAGGAACAGTAGCCCTTCACGATTCAGCGAGCGTTGACTAACACACATACCGCATAATGTTATTTGCTAAAGAAATATTACACTTCTCACGTTACGTTTTAAATGTTCTCTACGTTATGTAAATTATGAGTACACAAGTTATTTTATGCGTTGCAATATGTTCCAGACAATAATAATCATGTTGATAAAATTAACATCCAAATACAGAAACCACGGGGTTGTGTAAAGCTTCAAGTTCATTCAATAGTCAAATCTTAATTATGAGCACGTGTTTATCAAGTAAACAGACATCTGTTTAATTATTATTATTATTCGTAGATTAAAAAATCAAATTTATACTGACTTATTATTCGCAGTACACGTGTACTACGAATAATAAATCAGTATAAAATTTATTTTTTTATTCTGTGCTTTACATGAAGAGCAACGAAAGCAAGATATGGTTGGTTGAAGCTCTTAAAAATGTGAAACATGAGCTCACTTTCCATTTCAGTAAGAAGTAACACTCGACTAATATTGTTACTCAATGTTCAATGCAATCTAGTTTCGATGATAGCCATTGTCAGATTTTTTCTGGTACATTCAAGAAATTAAAAACTAAAAGAAAGATTATTAGGTGCAAAGATATCGAAGGAAACATTCTATTCATTAAAAATTAAATGAGTAATTACTCTTGTACAATGACTAAAAAGTAGGTCTCGGGAATAGCTTCCTTCAAAGACTAGACGTCCGAAACGATAATTGAAAGCACTAAGAGATCTTTTGAACTAATTGAAAAATTTCCATTTTGTATTAAGTAATTTTGTTCGGTACAATAAAATTTCCTATGCGTATATTTCATTCATTTTAAAATATTTTTAAATCTGTATTGGTTGCTTGCCTCAAATTTCATAGTATGTTCGGTTAAATATTTTATCAAGAATAATCTGGAAAATCTATCCGTGTAGTTATTTTCGACCTTTTTTACAATATTCTTTCCACCTTCTCCTACACAAAGGTGAGAAAACAATCTGCAATTCACAGTAACTTAGCTTATTATTTATGGATAGTGATTTTCAATTGACTTTAGGTCATCATATGGTTGTGTACCTCATTTGACAAAGAAAAATCTTAATAAGTAATTGCTAAATTCTGATATTGTATTCTGTCTTTCCTACCTAACAGTCAATTTTTTCATAAAAACGTCGTAGTTGCCTTCTAAAATACTTCGATCTCTAAATGTTCATATTATATTATTATATAAATATATAACCATTCACCTATAAGTTACACAACTGTGACCAAGAGAAAACACTGACCACAAGGGCCTAGGGATGGTCGTAGGAAAAGTACAGTCAAAGATAGATATTGTATGGTATTAAAAGTAGATTATGTTTATATTTTACTATCACTGGAAATTACGAACGATGCAATTGGTCATATTTCACGTTGGTGTGTCAGATGAAAATATTGGATATCCATTGAACGGTTAGCAAGGCAACGCCATTTAACTCCCGATGCGGAAAACGAATGGTGCTGGAATGACATGCGTTATTAAATATAAATCATAAATGCTGTGTAATTGGTTTTTAGAAATGCATATTAATGACATGTTGCAAATTAGCAACATCCATTGCTATGCAGACGATAGCACTGGTGACGCATTGTACACGGCTCGCGCTAATATTTCTCATGGTAC
>DWLR01000445.1:0-25644 GCA_018246295.1 Papilio alexanor hazarajatica
TTTTTTTTCTTTTTTATTAAATTTGATGCGTCACTGTAAAGTTACAGGAAGCACTTATAAGGCAGGATCTATTTTTAAAGCTAGAGACTAAAGAAATCATAAGTTGCCCTTGCCAAAAACAGTAATCCATCTTCCATTAATATAAAAAAAGTACTGTCGAAAAATAAGTTTTTGGGTTTTACGTTAACACATTTGTTTACATAACTTTGTTTTCTTTTCATTATCTTGAATGAAAACAAATCGCATATCATTTTGTCAACCGAACGATGTATTTACTTTATTGTATGTCAATACATTATCACGTAAAATCAGTCAAAGTGGCCGTTTCGCAAACTCATCCTTCCCCTCTTGGCTTTTCTGTGTCAAATGTCACACGAGTGGAGTGATTCTCTGTCACTAATTGCCCCCACCACATTAAGAGCATTTGTTTAACGCCGCGATTGATTGTTATAACTTTGCTGACCTCGACCTAATATCGGGCAATCAAACCAATAAATCCTCTCACAATCGTCGTCGCCAACGAGGTCAGTTCGTAAATGTTAAAAGATGTTGTAAAGGTGTCGATCAGATCAAAAAACACAATGTATCGGACACAAATTTTAATGACTTTTATTTACTCTCTGAATACTGCATAGAAATAATAAATCCAATTCTATGATACAACTTTAACCTTTGGTAAGTAACGTAAACTTTCAAAACTAATTGCAGACAAACATTGTCTATTCCGAAATTAGATTCAAACGAGGTACACATAAATAAGCGAATACTTCACGGCGAAGATGAACTGATAGACGAGGAAATGCAACGTCGGGGGCAATATTTAAATAAACACTTAGCAACAATAAACCGCGATAAGTGCCGCTCCCGCACAAACCCCGACGTTTAGATATCGCACCGTACCGACAGCAGAAAAAGAACAATACTTGGAATTTATCCTATGAAACTGAAGTGTATTCGACTTGCGAAAGAGGGCGCTATACCTAACATACAATTGTCATTGTTTAATGTAACGGTCGGGACACTTCTTACACTTTCTCTTGCTTATCGGAAATAAACAAGTAAACATATCTGCGCGTATTATTTAATGGACATTTCATTTGGCGACGAGGGTAAACTATGTGAAGAGCATCTACATTATATTTTGAAAGAAAGAAAGTGACCATTTATTGTTACATAAAATGAGGACTTATAAACTATTGCAAAAACAAGTAAATGTGGTAAAATTGTATAATGTAGTCCATGGCATCTAAGTTTCATACCCATATGATATAGGTAATTATACAAAAAAAAAAGATTTTTGTAGCATAGTAAGATCTTATAGATTAGTTGATGTGCCAATTAATATTATTTAATCAATATCGTTGTTACAATATTTTCACCATAACGGATAATAGTCTTGTAAAATTTACTTCGTCTATATTTTTTTATTGAGATCGACATTGAAAGATTGGCGGAAGTAGCAACATTTCAAAACCCACTAGAGTTTCCTTGAATGATAAACGCGAATATCATTCAGATGTCAGAGATACCGAAGAATGAGCTGTTTGCTATTTTTCGAAATGCCTCGTGCGGCTAGTTGCCAGTCTTCCGCAATCCGCACGAAGATAGGGTATTACTACAGTGAGAGCGTATTTTACCAGCAAGCAACGAAGTATTGCAATAACAATTGTGTACTTTGTATTCCTTGAAATGTTGATGATTTATGCAATAAGTAAATATATAAATTATAAAATTGTAAATTGTTCAAAAGTTTCAATAAGGTATGTCGCAAGGCATGTTCAGGTAAAGCGCGAGTTTAGGAAAACTAATCAATAGTGTTAGGGATTGCTCGAAGGCCTGCTGACTTGGTACAGAATACCCCACTACTAATGGTTTTTGAAAACACCGTGTTTTGAAAATCATATAAGTGTGATTAAAAACGTATAAAATATTTTTTTTTGTTCTAGGTATACACGCCATCACTCGGTACGCACTCTACTGTGCACGCGGACTGCAATAATTGCAAATATTTATATAATTACAACTCAAATAACTATAAGTGATGGGGACCGTTACGTCACGCTACAGTTGCCTTCGGTCGGATCTTTGTTAAAATGCCATTGAAATTCGCCGGCAGCCGCGCGCCTGCCGACCGTACCGCGAACCTTACTCCTCGTATCATACTCTCATGAATAATGTATAGCGCTCCAAATAATACACGATTACAAAGCGAAGGAAAATGCACTTTCTTTGTGTCGACGTTTTGTGGTGAGCTGGTCGCCGCCGAATTCGGGTAATGACCCCTGCGCGTACACAGCACCATCGTTATTCAGACGGCCAACATCTTAATATGAAGCGACACTTTAAAAATTAAGCACGTGTGACGGGTAGAGGCGAGCGCTGCCCCACGCGCCACTAACTATTTCTTGCTCGATTCTTATCTCTCGACTTTAATTTAGGAGTTGTAAAACCTCGGTCGATGCTTATTATCAACTATCCCGTATTTAAATTGCAAAATTAGAAATGTACCGTACGCTATGTTCAGTTTAAAACGTCTTTGCGTCTTCGTTGCGGGAAATTTAACGTGTCATAATTATATAACAATTGAATTTAGTTAGCCATTAAATTCTAAGTTATCGTTAACATCTCTTTACGGTTATGATTCCACTACTTAAAGTATATTGTTTTCGATTTAAGTGCAGCAATCTCCGTTGAATTAAGTTTAGATTTTTGTAAATACAATTGTTACGGTTTCTTATGAAATTTAGGGTAGACAGAGATATAAGTTACACGAGCATCTAGTCAACAATAAAAAAAACTCAACATCTCATAATCACGTCGATATCGTGAGAAAAGCTGATGCAAAAGTAACAACTCATAAACCTGAAGGCGATACGAATGCAGCCCTCAATCAGGTTCCAGTTTTATAGTCAGGTTTAGATGAACTTTGATATAACCAGATAGCAACAAGTTACAACTTGTTAATTAATTCTACTAGCGTACTAGGTATGCATCTTCGACTCATTAGTGAAAATACGCAAGAGAATTCTATGACTTAATCCACGAACTGTTTTTAATTTAAATATTATTAGAACCTAATCGCAAAATTGAGTGTTTCAGTAAAAATACACAATAGATGAATCATAACATCATCTCTCTTCACCACCTCTTTGACATTGTGACGTCATACACCTTAGCCTCCCTCTCCCGTGACCATGCGTGCTGTAAAGCGCACTGTACGTCCGAAATCAATATATTAATTAAAGCGTAATAAAATCCGCGAAATTAGTATACTTTCATTGACTAATATTCGAAATTGATAGTATATAAAATAATTATATGTCTAATATTTCTCTAATAGGTTTAGCTTTTACAATAGCCAAATAAGGACACCATCGACGGGAACAAGAAGGTTTGCTCGTGCAAGTAAACAACACTCGCCTGACAAGTCGATGGGCATCGTTTTTAGAAATCGTCCGTGAGGCTGATAATAGCGGTAATTATCATAGTATCTGTTAATTGCACAATTATCGAGCGGTGTTCAGCGCAGTCTGAACCGCCGCGGTCTTCCCATAGTCTACGATAATCAGCATACCCATTACAGGATAATGAGCATTATATACATAAATCTTATCTGTCTTTTTCATATTTCACTGTATCATATAAAATAAAAATTGTGTTAGTGTACCTAACCTTTTTATTTCTTGTATTCTACTGAATATCATAGTTTGGGATTTGTATTTTTTTATCTAAGGAGTTTTTTTTTGATTACGTGCGTGTCTTTGCTTTTTATTTCTTCTTTTCTACATATATTTTTTGTTTAATGTATCATAAAACGTACTGTGCACCTGTGTTAATAATAAATCTTTTCTTATTATTATAAGATAAGTACTCTAAGAATATTATAGGTTACTAGAAGATTTACAAATATGAAACCGAGAATAAATGATCCTTTTTCTTAAATGTTGAGTACATCAATTTGCAATAATATTTAATACAGTAGAATCCGTTTATTATGACTCCGCCTATATTGACCAACCGCCTATTATGACGTAATTACACAACGAAGTTTGGTTTTCATATAAAATTCATTGTAACAAAGTCGGATATAATGACTTCGCTTACGGCGACATGTCGCTTATTATGACCCATTTTTAATCAATTTTGTCCGTTTATAGTGACCGACATGGTCCTCTACACCTTTGGTAATGTTCGTTGATTCCCGACAAGGTTCGGCACGTGGCTCGTTTTTGTTTTGAATCTCAGTGAGTAATTTACAGTTGAACGTCACGCATTGTTTTTAGGGATATCCTATGTAAAAAAATGTCATCTCAACGAAAAATCGAAAGTGACGGAGAAGAGGAAGTCGAGGAAGAACCATTGCCTACCGCAGAAGAGGCATTAAAGGCTGCACAATTATTATCACGATTTGTTCATAGCAATATTGAAAATGATAATTTGACCATGGCAATATCTTCTATACACAATAGTATTAGAGACTGTTATTACAATAAAATGAAAAAACAAAAGCAGACAAAAATGACAGATTTCTTAAGTAAAAAATGAAAAATATACATACATGTATTGCGTACAATTTTTATTTTGAAAATGATTTTTAAAATGCTATGTTTTTCTATTAAAATAAGTATTTACCCAAAAACAAGTTTTTTTTTTCATAAAAATGCTTTGTATGACGTCCGCTTAGTATGACATGTTTGTTGATTTCCTTCGAAGTCATAATAAACGGATTCTACTGTATTTAATTTCAATGTATAAAATTAATAATTAAATTATATATCAGTTTTAGATCAGTGATGGCCATAGTGAGTTTAAAAGCCATCACAATTGAACTAGGTTCCGAAGTGATTAGTCCTAATTACTTCAGAGATAAATAATATAGAGTTACCATTTTTCGAAAATATAAATATCAAAATATAGAATAATTAGCAAACCCGCCTGGGGTTCCCAAGGAGAGCTAGCTACCTTTTGGTTTTTAAGCCATCAACTTATAAAACCTTCTTGATAAATCCCCGTCTTAGTGGAAACTATATGAAATCAGCAGGGCGAGAGGACTTTTTTGTATGAACACAGGAGCGCCCGGTTCGCGAGCGTCTATTTCGCAGTGACTGATGAATTTTTACAGTTACGCATAGTTTTTTATTACATCGATATATTCTAAAATAAAAATCAAAATTACAAACACGGTTATTTTGGTAAGCATTAATAATAAATTCAAAAAATATAGTCGTAAATAACGTATGAATTTTATTTCAATTTTTAAAAGAAAATATATTTATTGAGAGGCAATCATGGACGATGGAGATATGCCACCGCGGAGTTTTATTTAGCACTTTTGGAGATCTATAATTCTTTTTCTTTATAATTTTATATATGTCCCATGGTTTAGTCATAAAAGTTAATTTTTCGTGCCTTTTAGGAGATTTCCAAATTATATATCGTTTATACTAAATTTGAATTATAATGTACTATGCATATAAACAATCCAGAATAAATCATCTGAACAATGGTATACTATGTATAGACGAAATTATGTAGTTAAAATATTTTAAATTGTTATGCTCTTACTGTTTTAAATATACTGTGGTTACCCAAATCGCTCTAGCGTTTGCGTGAGTAAAGACTAGGGCGCAGCGAGAAGCGCGTAGGCCTCCAACCCGACAGTACCACGCCTTTGTGACAGGATTCTTAGAAGTTAAGTAGTTTCTTTTAGAACAATACCTTTATTTCGATAATTATCTATAGCGGAATGTCATAGATAGAACAACATAATGTTTTACTCTTAGTTACTACTTTGTTTTATTTATTCAGCGCAGAATTTTTTTGCATCATTATTTTTAAAATTGTTGATTTAGTCTGAGATACACGTTATATGTTAAATATAATTATTAATGATTGTCACTAGACTATAAGTTTTACACATAATATGTTGTTTTCCTATTGAATAAAATAAGATAACCCGTGATCAAAATGAAACAAACACTTGTTATTATTAAAGAATCAGTATCAATAAATGCTTATTCTTTTTGCCCGACATACTGACTGTAATGTTTTTCACGGATATGTTTGTACATCCGTCTCATTGTTAGCTCCTGTAGACCAAACAGATTGACCGATTTTGAAGGCTGAGGCGTCATTCAATACGTATTCTTACACGGAGTGTGATATGTACGAATCACGTACGAATACGGAGGGTATGTACGAATGTACTCCTAGACGAGTTTATTGGTTTTTTTTTTCAGCTGACAGGAGGGTAATATTTTTCATGGGGGTGTATCGCGGGTGTCTATTAGTGCCTAAACTAGTGGACCGATTTAGAAGAGTAAGGTGTAATTCGATTAATATTCTCTCCCTGAGTATCATAGGAGTATAGTCAGTCGGACTTATTTTTTTTTTAAATTAATAACTATTTAAATTATTAATATATTACTTATTTCTTGTCGCTTACGTAATTCGACTTTTTACTGCGATAATTGACGGCAAACAAAGTAGCAAATTACCTGATTCAACCACTGCTTCCTACATCGCCAACAATTAGATCATTTAACATATTATTCGTGGTCAGCTTTTTGTGAAAAAAGATGCTGTACCTAAATAAACCTGTTCATCTTTAAAATAAGCGAACGTATTGCTAAACTCCCAATACTGAAAACACAAGCTCTTATTGTCTTTAAACGAAACGGTGGATACTTTCAATTATTCCAACAAGTAAACAGTTAAAATGTAGGGGCGTTGCATCGTCTTGTCTTTCACAAGAGCGTCAAACATTAACAGACAATACGCGTTATGCGCGTCACGTTACAATGACGCCGTGTGGTCGCCGCGTGGTCACCGCGTGTGCGGCCTCACTTTACTGATATTTTTGCCCAACAAACAAACACACAGATCATTGAAATAATTTACTAATATTTCTTATGATCATTCCAACTAACCTTAAAAGCAAGGACATGATTCTCGACAACAGACCAACAGCGGATTCAATCCCATAACTTAACCATAGCCCATCGACTCTTCTTAGGAAAGATAGAATATAGAAATGTATAGAATAGATCGCCGCTATCCACCAATAGCTGCAACAATCAGAAGATGTATACATGAAGGCAAACGACGCTACCGGCCTTTTTTTTTACGAAAATTGACGTCGCTAAGGAGGAAATTACGTTAGTAAAAATGTAATATTATGTATAACCTATGACGCATGTACAGTGTTTCACACACACACTTTTTATATATTTTGTACAATTCTGAAAATATCACCATGCTCATCACCAGAACGCTCCATGATGAAAAAGTTATATTACCTCGATATTTTGGACTGGCATACTGAAAACCAGCACAACATGATTAAGATCATGCGGTACACGCTGAGTGTCTTACCCTTTAATATTCATGAATATAATTAATGTTTAAGAATCCATATTATATTCTTTTAATAAATAAGTTACCTGTGTATGTGGCCCTTATCCTTAAAATAAAAGATCCAAAGCGAAAACTATATTAATATTCACTTCATCTTGCTGCGAAGGAAGTTAAATAGCCATGTATTTGTATTCATTATCCTCAGTCCGTTCCAACAACGTGTGAGCCGAATAGTTGAGGACGACGCGGCCGCGGGCGCGGGCCCATTGTTGGGCCCCATACGACAAAGTTTTATATCGTAACACTTCCTTAAATCTATTAGTTTCAATAAATAGAATATAAAGTAACGAGAAGGTCAAAATCAGTAATTAACGTTAATATATTTTGCAAATGTACCTACTAGCAACCGATTGATTTATTTTGTATAGATTTACCTGCTAGATTTATAAATTAAATTTATTCGGTTTAATTACCTTAATTGAAATATAAAAATATTATAAAATAATTAAAATAGCAAAGTCGATGGTATCAAAAAATACATACAACTAGAAATAGGTCAGAAAAATCCATCCTGTTGGCATAGGCCGGCTTTTGTGGCGATTATTGGGGAAAGGGAAAATATTGGACGTTTTTTAACTGTTTTTTTTATTGAATTCAGCCTCTTTATTAAAATAGTTGGT
Organism: Papilio alexanor hazarajatica; assembly: GCA_018246295.1. Taxonomy (NCBI): domain Eukaryota; kingdom Metazoa; phylum Arthropoda; class Insecta; order Lepidoptera; family Papilionidae; genus Papilio; species Papilio alexanor. Next base: position 8,037 of record DWLR01000445.1, read on the forward strand.
TGATAACAAGCCTTTTTATCGATAATGTTGACAATATTACAAATAAAAAGACGTATCCATAACTTTGCAGACATGTTATATCCATAACTTTGCAATTTCGATATGTGACCTTACGAGTTTAAGAACAGAGCGTACTTTTTCCTTAAAAGTCGTCAACGCATCAGCTTTTAGTGTTGCAAATGTCCATGGGTGTTGGTGATGACTTGAAAAAAAATGAATATACAAAAAAAAAGAAAAAAGTGAATCAAATCACAAAAATAACTGCATAAACCAATAGTTTGTTTTCCTTTTCTTCTACAAATATTGTGTCAACACTAGTATAAGCATATGGTATATAGGCGATAGTTATATACAAGTATACATATATACATAGCTGGTACAGTTGTGAAGTAAGACAATGCGATCACGCAGCATCACCAGCCGACCATAGTTTTGTCCGGGCGACGCATTGTGCTCCGGAGCTGCATTAGTCCACATTAGACACGCCACCGACGCCGCGCCACCGCCTTTGTGCCCTCCCGACCACCGCAGGTCGCTTACACTGCCCACGCAATGACACAAAAGTTTCATGATACACGTATACAGCATGATGTATTTGTATCTGTAATGAGATACGAGTCAGCCGAGCATCTACGTCTCCACATCACAGAAACAGAAGCATTAAGAAAGCAAAAGGTAAATAAAGAAGAAAATGGAATAGTAATGAAGTATAAATAGGATGGAAAAAAGCTGGACTTAGGATTTAAAACACTGGTTTGAGCATTCCCTTTTTTTAATATCTTGCTCTAAATAGATAAAAGGCGCAATCAGGAAGTGGAAAGCATCCAATAATTCTGACTATTATTAACTACCAATCATAAAATTATTAAACCGTACTCATTTCAAACAAAAAAACGTTCGTCATAGGTCGCTTAATCCACGTTGCCTCGACTAATAGTTGTACGTTTCGAATTTAATCCGAGTACGTTTCTAATATAAAAGTATCGTAATCCTCTTCGAGCTAAATAGCTGCAGTTAATCAATGGTGAAGCTGAGCACCGAATCCCCCGCGCTCGATACGTATCGAATTGGAATGACGTCTCATTCGTCCGATTTATTACTCGTACAGACTACGAGCTTTTTCGAGACACGACCGACCACATGCAATGTATGATTCTACGAGTAATTTCGCTGGAATCTGCAGTATGGAATAATATTAGTAAAAAAAGAAATTAATCTGTGACTCGTTTATGAATTACCCTCGGAGTTGTGTGTACGCGGGGTGACGCAACATTTTGCATGCTGTTCGATTCCCGCGGCGTCTATAAATCACTGCGTCCGACAAGCGGACAAAGCCGCGTAACGCGCCGTGTCTTTGTGGATTTTGAGCGATTTCGCTTTATAATCATTTTTCATTCCCGTTCCGCTTCTGTGGCGTGGAGAGCCGTCGCTTTACGCTCATCATGAGTTCCACTTAGTCCCTTAAGGTTTCATACGATATTTTTCACAAACTTTATCTTTTTCCTTTCATAACTTTAGTCGATATCCGTTCGGGGTAATCGGTAATACTGCATAATGTTAAGGTTTCTTTACACTCGACGATTTTAAGGAAAATAAACAATTATGACATTCAAAAGCTTCACAAAACCCGATTTTCAAATCTTCACACGTATTCTTGATTCTGCAGTGAATTTAAATAACCTATATATGTATTTAATTATTCGCACAGCAAACACGCCAGTAAATCAAAACTGTTATCATGATTCCGGTATTTCGAACGAGATTTTAGGAAGTCATCTTTGGTTTTATATGCCAAGTGCCCATTGCGACTTTAATGCAAAAAGTTTAGTCGAAAATTTTATAGATCTTCTGTTCTCTAGCTGCATTTCTCACAAAAAACAGTATTAATTTATTCAGGCGTGCTAGTGCTTGTCGCCTTTTTTCATAAATAAATTCATTTTACATCTCTGATAAATTGGTTTCTAAGAAAGATGATATAATCGCTCGCTTTCTTCGATAAAAAATCCGATAATTACATAATGATATCGGGCGCGACCGGACGATAACAACTAAAACAATGCAATAGAAGCAATTGTATTCAGCTAAAATGACCTGTCAAGGTAACTAAGCCGTGTGAAAATGGCAACCTTTTTAATTGGTCCTGCGAGTCGGATATGAAGCGGCGGCGCAGTGGCGTGCTGAGCCTTGACCAGTACAGCGCAAAAACTACTCAAAGCGCATACGAGCCTATCGCCCTGCGTGTTCTCATCGTGAGTCACGCAACATGTGCAATGCTGTCCACCCTTCTTTAGACACTTTACGTCGAAATATCACGGTTGTATGACGAGACCGTACGTTGACCGCATGAGATTGTGATCCGCAGCAGCAGCCAAATTTGGCATCTAATCTCACCTCTGAAACTGAAACATAATCGAGGCTTATGATTTGTTACTTATAATACAATAAAATATAAGTTGGATAATGTAAATTTCTTATCTCGAGAGAAATATTTAAGTGATAATATAAGTGTGGTAGTTTCGGAGTTAATCAATTACAAAAAATAACCTCTTTGGCGGATCTAGGATGTCTAGTCCCCTCCTCTCCTCCTCCCAAAACATCATCATAATTTTTCCATGAACAATTTGAAAGTGAAGTCAATTATTATTGTTAGCTAGCGTTACACTGTCTTGTTCTGATTTAAACTATATTAAATGTTATGTGCTTTTTAGTTTTTACCATGCTAAAACCTGCCCTCAGAAGGGTCAACCCATGCCCCCTTCAACCAAATCATTATCCTGGATCCGTCACTGAATTTTCCTGTTCTTCATAATATTGTAGTAATCTTTGCCAATGCCAATTTAACGGCAATGTGAGCAGTGCTTATGTCTTTGTTAAATTAAACTCTATTGAATATGCATTTAGGAGTAATTTATTTTTAATATAATTACTCTCTTGGCATCATAAAATTTATATTTCTTTGTCTTTTATATTGTTATCTCTGACTGACATAAGCTTCTATGCACTAGAAATTTAAGGCCAAACAGAACGCTGAATATACCTTGCGCAATGATTATATTTTTAATGAAGAAAAGCACAAATAAATTAGTTAGGAGCCGCAGCTAAAAATTTGTATTCTTTGATTTATGCTTTTGTTACTAAATAAAGGCGTCCTGCAACACCGGGCCGCATCCATTGTAATTTGTACTTTGTTACCCCTTTTATAGTACATCGGTACAGTCAACGTCAATATTCTTGAACATACTAAATTATAAAAAAAATCAATGAAACTAATGAGTTAAGAGTCGTATAGTTACATAAATTTATTTGACTGCTATTTTTTCTATTAAACGTTTGATTTTTTTTTTTCACTTTTACATAATCACTTTCTATCAATTAATATTCTTCGAATAGAATATTAAATTTGTCAGCTGTTGAATATTTACCGTACTTTATTATGCATAATAGCTTTCAATGAATTAGCTTGAATCTTCTCATTTCCAAGTACAGTTAAAAGGAAAAAGTCGATTTACAATAATGTAAAGATAAGAAATATTTAACTTGTCCATATATTTAAATAACTTTTTGGGACTAGAATAATATGAATGATAAAAACGATATTTTTTTTTTAAATTAAACTTTTTCAAAAACATAAATTTTTATAAAATTGATTTTAATTTATTCGAAATCATTATTACAAATGAGTCAAAAAGCGAAGTACAGATTTTCAAAGTATATTGACAGGATAGACAAGTATTAATCAATCTCCAAGTAATATACTTCTGTCTTGTATCATTTTAACGGAAAACATCCAAAAATATCTACTATTTCCCACCGTGAACCCTTTAACTCCTCTAACGCCTATTAATATGTATGAATTCATCAACTAGCCAAAATTTAAATAATTCGGTATACCCCGTAGTGTGTGGGAATTTATTCAAATCACTGTACTTGCGTCAAACCTGTTTTAATTTTTGGGGTGGATTGATTGCGCCCCCCTCATTTTGATCAAACTGGTCAGCATCCATGCAACATCTGACACATGGCTTATGACAAACATTTTTTTTTACTTCACAAAATAGAAATATAACGGTTTATTACTAGCAATAACTTGTTTGTCCTAAAAACGTCTTGTACGTTTAGGATGGTTTCTCATCTGAAATGTCTTCTCAGACTTGACAATTGATTGTCATAAAACCGTTAAATTTGTGTATTGTGTGCAAAAATGCTACAAAATGATTTTAGCTAAGGAAAAACTACGATTGCCAATAAGTTGAGTGGGTTGCCATTTAGTCTGTAAACGCCGGCTTCAATGAGAGCTTATGCATAAGTCGTAGTCTAAAGTGTTATAGTCCAGTATTAACGGTTATAGTGTTCAAAGCGAAGACATCAAATTAACTAACAACTATCGCTTACAATGTATATCGATATTGAATGGAAAGCCACATTTCTTTACCTAAACCAGACGGAGGCCGTATTTAGGCCTGGCTGGACATTGTGCCGGTTTTGGGCACGTTACGTCACTCCTTGCCAAGGCATTGACAGCGACCATCCTGAACTCGCAGTATTTGTTCCAATTGAAGACAAATTAAAAGAAAACACTTAAGACTAAATTATGAATTTTATTATGGGTATAATCTATGGCCAGGTGGCGTAATAGCAGGATAAAAGATTAGTGATTAAAATCAAAATACCATATGAAAAGTCTTAAATCTTATGTTCTGTGGCGGCCGAAGGAATTACGATTTTAAGTGTTACTACCGGATATGTAATTGAGATAAAAACCGAATAATCCGTGTTTTGTTGTTTTGACGCTCACCGCACGAAGTAAAGTTCACGAATTATTAATCATTCATAGACTTTTATATAATCTATGATAGTTAATTAAACTTAATATGGTGAAAATTCATATGATTATTTAAACTGTTAGGCCTGACAAAACTAAAAGAAACGTAAAAAAACATTAATTGATAGTTAAATATTAACCGAATGCAAATTGAAACAACAATGTATTGTGTAACCGATACTGTTCCATTTGAATATTATCAAAAAACAAACAATTACCAAGATCTCGGCGGCGGGCGTGCCATGCAAATGGCATCATTAAACAAGAAATGTTAATAGAGAGCAAAAAAATGAAGTCGTGTTATAATATAACGTTATGCAAAGTTCGTCCTTGCGCCGCACGCCATGTTTGTATAGCGTAATTCATTTAAATATATTCGCGACGGGTTTAAGAAACCGATTCGGCAGACGCTGTCTCGAGTGTTACTTACTAGCGGAAATGAAAGCAAATTCTTTGTGAAACGATACAGGGCAGTTAAACTTAGGCACTACGAAAACATAAACAAACGAACGTAGGAGAAACGAAAAAAGCTTTAAGATTTAGAGTTCCAATTAAATAGTAGTTAATCAGTAACCTAAAGTATATACGATCGGGTTGACATGACCGAGGACTATATTTATAATTAAAATAATAACTTCTTAAAATAGTCGTTTCAGCTTTTTAGATGTTGATTATTTTGCTTAAACCAGTTGTATTTTGGGCCAGAAGTCTTATCATATTTGTAGGTTTACTACATTAAGTTTTCATTAATGTATCATATTCCTTGAAATTAATTATCATTTACTTTAACTGTCCACATTTGAATTAATTACGTTTTTATTACTTTACGCAATATTACAAAAACTGTACATCTGAAATAAAAGAAAATGTTTCGTTGTTTATTTTGTGTATTATACACATTGTGACTTTATTAAATATTTGAACAGTAATTTAAAATGTGGCTATATCATAACTTTAAATCACATTATACGAGAATGTATTACGAAATTTTTATCATCATGACAACAATTTTTTTTCCAAATATTTAATGGGACAGTCAATGAATTTTTGCAAGAGTTTTCGTATACAAACTGAGGTGAGCTAACAGTTCACCGTATATTTAGTGACCTCTCACGAGTTGCAGACGTGTTGCCTTCCCCCAACAGAGGTGGGGAGGACTGGAATAAACAGAAAAAAGGATATTTAATTTTCCTATCCATCCTCTTCCCCGTCGAATCCTCTGCTGTATTACATTCAGTAGCTGAAAGTGTTGCACGAAAGGGCCAATTTGACCGGTCTCAAGGCTACCTGGCTAAAGTACAAGTAATTTATTCTTTTGCATTATTGTCATAATCATCAAGCTCTTAACCCAAAGGTGTAGATTGTAATAACAGATTTCCATTTGTTTTGGCACACCTCTCTCGCGTCTTCTACTGTTATAGATCTACGCATGCATACGTAAAAATAAATGAAGTTAAATAAATATAAATAAATAAAATTTATTCTTGACCTTTTTTACAACAGTCTATTTTACTAAATACTCTGCGATCGTCGCGCACTTGCCTGGCCCATGCTTCGTGGCCGTATACGCAATTCTATGTTATTTTTATACAGAAGAAATACCTAATTATAAACAAAAATCGGCCTATCAGAAATATCCGCGCATGCGGAAGCAAATGCTCATTATATCGACCTCATGACTACTACAACCATAGAATGTTCCTTCCGCCAATAACGGCGACGCTGCTGGAACGCTGTCTGCGGTTCAGCCTTCGCCAGCCGCCAACTCCGTCCTGAGGAGAACCGGAAGTGAGTTATTAGTCTGCACACCTTTTTAAATAAATCACCACTTTAAAAATATTTCTATCAACTAAATTTTCAGTGACTCGATATGATATACCGAAGAGACACACGTCAGTAAAACAATAGATTAAGAACTCTAATAAGTATATTATCGAACAATGAGGTGTCCCAAAAGCTGTAATTAGTGTCAATCAAAAGCGCGCGTCTTCCCTCGCCCGCGGCGTCCGCCATCTTGTCCGCCCACGCCGATACACCGCCACGCCGCACCACGCGGCAGCTCGCGCGCATTCAAATGCAAATCCCGCGTTACGACACAACACCGACTAAATACTACGCTCGCTTGCACTTAACACATGCAAATCGCTTATTGATAAACAAATAATGCCATTATAATTTTATAACGCATTGTTGCCGTGTCGCTGACCGCTCTTTTTATAGATGGCGCTACCGTGCCACTCGAGATTTGAATTTATAATATACGTTTTTATTGTCTGACACCGTGTTTATATTTGTACTTGTGCTTATGGCATTTTATTGATGCTTGTTATGACATAATAGCTCACTTAGAGATTAGAATTGTGCTTTTGTTAATTATTTCTCGTGCTATTAATTTAGTATGTTCTGTCCTTTTGATACACTTTCTGAGTTTCGTCGTTATTTGTAAAAATTGGAATCCGTGGGAATTTTGACGTATTATGAGTATTAAAGATTATAGCAAAGCAATTGCTTTGTAAAAAGTGTTATATGGCAACTATGTAACTAAGATTAGTTCCTTAAATAATCCAAAAGACTGGAAATACAAATGTAAACAAATTGCCATTTACGAGACTAGTCATCTAATATCTCAAAGAGATAGATGATACATAGTTTTTCTTGATTGTTTTGTTTTTGTATTTTAAAACATCAGATATTATAATATTATAATACTTACACTAACACCAGATCTGAATGATCAACCAATTTAAATTACAATTACCTAATCTCTTGTTAATCGTTATTTAACATAATTTGGATTGCAAGATTGTTGACTTGACATGGAGATGAAATTTATAGGAGTGTTATTTGAATAAACTAACCTACAGTGAATCAAAAATTGACAAACCTGGCGTAATTCTCGTTATTCTATGATATACCGATATAAACAAGTCTTAAACTCAACCATCATTACATATGTCTCCAACCAGTCCTTTATAGATATTTCATCGGCTAGAAAACATAAATAAGTGAAGGTGATAAATACTTACGCATGTCGTTCTTGCCTAGTACGGGTCAGTATAGCATATAGCATAGGGTTATGAATAGTCCGAAATACATATGTTATGACTCAGCCGCGGCGTGCGGCAATTGGACGGCTCACTGACACTCGCACAATAGTGTGCATTCATTCTCTTCCGATGCATCCGCCATATTCAGAAAAAACTATTATACTATAACAACTATAGTAGCTAATTACAGCTCAACTCAATGGCTTCTTGTTTTAACATTCATATAATAAATAACATATATATAAATAATATTCATAGAATTTGTCTAAATTTAAAATGTATGTTCGAGAAGTAATCAAATGATTTTCTTTCTTTTGGATCATACGTTTATTTAATTTTACGAATTATGTTTTTAATAAAATCTTGCTTGTTGCTTTACATTGTACCCTTGTTGCCTATAATTTGGATAAATTATCTGCTTTGTACTTGTTTTTGTTTCGTATCATTGTGTATGTATTATAATTTTCCTGTTGGTGTACCCTATAAATAAATAAATAGATACAAAACAATTGAGGTCGATTCCCGCTGTCTATCCTTAAAACTTCAATAACAACAAAATAAGTCAGCTACCACGTATCCCATAAGAAAAATATTGATAAGTTAGCTACATGTTTGAGCAAAAGATTATCATCAAGTACATATGTTAATTCAAAAAGTGTAATTATCAAGAATAAAAAATTCCTAAAAATTCCCCGTAGATCTAGCCATTAGGAGAATTATTAATAATTATTATTATTATGGTAGAAGATTGTTTATTGACGACTAATCAGTCACTCAAAAAGACCTTTACTTTCATAAATTCGGGTATGTTGTTATGAATAGAGAGAGAGAGAGAGCGACAAAAAAATATACATTGCAAAAGTAGAATAGAAGTGTTGGTAGCGGACGCTCCAGAAAAACTTAAGTCAATCATATTAGTAACATTATATTTAACAATGATATACAAAGGATGATTACAATACTTATGTAGGCTATCCGTCTTATTCAGTGTACAGCTTAAGGCCACCATGCGTGTCACTATTAACTCTAAGTAACCATTATTTTTATATGCGTAAATTATTTTAATATTTTATTAGAAGTATGCTTGGCGGGACTATGAATGATAAGATTAAAAACAGCGTTGTGTAGGGAAAAGTTTGTCTTGCAAGAGGATGTTGTGAAAGGTATTGATTCGGTGGTTCGAGTATGTTTAAAGGACTAATGAAGCAGTATCTGGAACAAACGAGCATGTATGTCTAAATGTATGGATGTGGAAGAAGTTAAAGAAGGATGCCAGTTCTATAAATGATGTCCATGGGCATACGTTCACTTAATTTTAAGCTACCCGCTGCTCGTTTGCTACCTTATTCTATATTATAAAAATAGAAGAAATGCTAAATGCAGTATGGAAATTAATCCACAAATTGATGACAAATATAATAGGCTATAACGAAACTGAAAAGACACTATCGTATCGTGACCGTTCATATTTTTTTTTTCTTTTTTACACTAATTTTGCTACTACATTCAAATTTCGCATTTACTTGTAAGATATTAATATTTATAAACTCTTTACTCCTTTAATCCGTTATTCGCTCACTCGACGGATTGTTAAAAGCAATTTTTAATATTCCTCATGACGATTAAGAGTTACAGACCTATAACTATATCTAAATATCTGTAAGTGATATAATTTTGGCTAAACGATAATTTCGCAGCTAACTCCACATTAGAACGGTTAATTTATTAAAGTTTAATAGAGTTAAATGACTTAATTGCGAGATCGTTTCAATTATGAACTTTCGCTTGTGAGAGCAGAACAAGAGATAGTACGCTGGTGGATAGACCTTCGATGGAGGTTAATGAAGTTGTCAATATGGTTAACTTACATAAAGAAAAATACGTAATTGTTACATATACATCCGTTCTACATAGCAGGATTTAAAAAAAAAAAACAAATGCCCAAAACAGTGAAAAGTTGACAACTGATATTACGACAGTAGAGAAAATATCAGATTCATTAAGATAAGCTTACTATGTGTCACGTTGCAACAGTGCAATTTGTATTTAAGAAATTTGTAGACATTGATTTTTATTTGGATTAGAATTTGACGAAGGTAAATTTAAAGTACACGACCTGAAAAATAGTTTAACATAAATTAAGGTAATTCATCTATGAATTTTATTGATGATGAAATTAACGACCTCAAGAGGAAGTCCCATAGCGCAGAGAGCGTAGTTTTTTTCTCCCCTCTCTAAAGAATGGCTCATCAGTGGTTACAAGTGACGGATTTAGCGTAGATTCGGGGGACGTAATATGATTATGTGTAACTCGATTTGCGTGCTTGTTCGACGGCTCGGCGTCGTACCGCAGAGTGCGGGAGATTTTTATCTCAGCTCTTGTTTTCTTGTCTTTTAAATTTATTTTCGTCAATTTTTTAGTTCAAATTTATTCGTATCAGTATCGGTCTAATTTATTATACGCAATTTCATACATGAAAACGATTTGTTTCAAACGTAGCATAGTTTAGACATCAACGTGCAGAAATACTTGTTTTTGCGCTATCCTAGGAATCAGGTAGGTAGGTTGAGGGGCAAGGCGCAGCAATGAAAAGTAATTAATTTTACAAATAACTGTTGCTTCTTCAATACATAAAATGGAGCATGACAATATTTATAAATATTTCTTATAAATAAGCCGAATTAAAACAATTCACTTTACTTTTAGCGATAAATTAAATTAACAAATGTACTACGAGAATCCCCTAGCAGGCAGACGGGGCAGTCTATTAATAACGTCCCTGTGTCTTCACCCACAGCGGTTTGCGGCGGCTTGCGGCGGATTCGTTTAGCACTCTCAGTTTGAACGGGCCCCTAATTAATTGATTCAATTACTGTTTTCTGTTGCACCGCGACAACACCAAGCGCCCGTACTTTTTGATTATTGTTTGGCTTTTATAAACAAATGTATTCAACTTTGTACACGGAAATTTTCGTTCGAGATTTTAGCGCGCGTGCTGATGTGTTTGAGCAATTAATAGTCTTTATATGCTAATAAGCTTATAAGATAAACTCCTAAATTTAAGTTTGGTAAAACAATTACATACTTCATCGAGAGGTCGGTCATTTTTACTTTTTTTTCATAGCATAAAACCTCCCAATGCGCTTATTTCCATAATTGACTTTAAGGCACTAATACTACTGCGATTATCATACGTTACATTTTGTGCTTTAAGTTGGTGTACGATCGTGTAATTCTAATTTCAAGGCACTATTTTTACAGGAAGGTAGATAACTTAATTATTCAATCAACCGATTCTAATTTAAGCAAGCTTTGGGTGAATAACACAAAATTAGGATATAATCCCCGTACCTATTCCAAAATCACAGATTTTTAATGAAATAACATTTTATTATACTCACTTGTATTTCCGTGTGTATGGCTGTCGCCTGCAACTAAGTTGTACCTGTGGCAGGTGCAAGCGCAGTCACGGTCGCAACAGGTGTAATAGCCACCAAACTGCTCCGCCACGCCCCATGGATCCTTACACCTTGTTACGAAGCATTTAAATCTAAGGTCATTCGGATAATACAATAGATAAATTGACATTGAATTTAGAAGGTCATTGACCGACAAAATAAGCGGTAATCATAAGTAAACACAAATCTAAAGGAATTGCAAATACTTTTACCCGACTGATAACAGTGTAATGCTTTTCGAGGGTAAGTATATACGTCCGTTCCATTGTGACCTCGTAAAATCATTACTTTACCGATTTTGACGAGTGAAGTGTTATTCGAGTCTTAATCTCTTGCTTGTGTATACAAAAAAGTCGTGATACTTCCGTAATCGAGATGTTTTCGCTAAGTAGCTCTAATACTTGTATTAAATTTTCGATTCTCGGAAAATCGAATCTTTGTCTTTAAAAATACATAATTTAGTAAAAGGTTCTATTAAGTTCTCCCCACAGTACCAGTGTACCCTGACCTCCCAATACACGGGGCGACGACCTGTCGTACCAGGTGTAAGTGAGGTTGTTGCAGGTGGCTTAGGATCATATTTCATGACAATCACTGTATTACCAGTTGTGCTGGTGCATTGGACTATTTAAAAGTTATAATTATCAATGTTAATTTTATTAGCATTAATTAAAGATAACAAAGGCACGCTTTCCCTTTTCTAGCTGTCAATACATGACGACGGATCGACGATCAATACATGACGGAATAACTATGTAACATGTCTACGTATTTTTTCTTTTATGTACTATACAAAGAATTAATATATTTTGTATCATATGTAACTTCCCAATTACAAACAAACACATCTATCATCTTTATCATATTCGTACATTTACAGCAGTTTGTGTTTGTTCCAACCCACTGAATGTTTGTACCAATGTTTGTACTCTCTCGACCACAAACCACGTCTACATCGGTGCGGTTACTTGAGGGATTCCACATGAATAGGCAGAACGTAATACTTACATGTAATGTAATAATATAAATTAAACTCTACCCCCTATGCTCCCTGCTAACCGCGCAAAAAAATATTTTAGTTTACATATTCCAGCAACACATTCTAACAATAACAATAAAAAGTATATAAAAACGATTAGATATTGAAGTTTAGGAGTTAATATTACTTTTCACTAAAACTTACTTAGACTAGCTATATAATTAAATCAATCACAATTTTAGAAATTCAATTTACCGTAAATTGAACTTCTCTCTTCGGACGACTCGGTTCGGACGTAACCAGTCTACACCTTAACCGACCAAGCAAATTTTTCCATAGAGATCTGTTAGACGATATTTTCCAGTGTTGATATTTTGACATCTTATTCAACCTCATCGTCACACCTTAACTAAATACCTCCCTAACAAACGTTATCTCCACGCAACGCTTATATTTGTTTACTATAATTCAACATTTTAATTTCCTAAACGGTTCAATTATTACGTAGCGATCGTTGTTACACGACCGATGCAAGAACTTGGGCCGTGTTAGGCTACATACATAATTACAAGGTGCACATCGACTGGCTTATTACCAATCAATTGAATATGTAAATGATTTCGTTGCCAGCAAATAGAGAGAAATAAACTAAAACCGAGCGATCAGAAACACGGCTAACGATACGATCCTGGACCAATGGATAGAGAATTATAGGTTTAATAAACATGATAAAAACTACTTAAGAGCGCAATCATGCGTAGTTATTAGATGTAAACACGAGACTCAAAGGTTTGCTTTGCTACTTAACGTAATTTCCGACGCAAACACGTAATGCGTCGTAATTTATAGACGATATTGTCCATTTTTTGATTCCATATTCATTAAAAGGGTACTAGTGATAATCGTAATGTAATACAGTTTTTAAATTTTATAAGACTGGCATCGTAAAAACGAAAATATAATCTTTATTTCCTTATTGCTGTTATTGACGGGAAAGTTGTATTGTTATTCAATTTAGTAGAAAGTAGACTTAGACCGAATGTCAATCTCGGTAGTGGTGAGATTAGTTCGGTCATTTTTAAATAAATAACTAGCTAAACCCGGCGGCATACCTTGGGATGCTACGTAAAGTAAAAGATCTAAATCTAAGTAATATATAAAATGTCAAAATAATATCAAAGTGTAGTGCAAAACGTTTGATTAAAAGAGAGAAAAAAGTTTTTTTGATGGCCAGAAAACATCGCGGGTGTCCGCAGAACACCCTACCAAAGTTTCGTTATACAATCTGATCAATGGTTTAGGAACGCAAAGAAGACAGACATATAAACATGAACTTTTATTTATAGATTGAATATTTATAGATTTATATAGATTGATTAAAAACTCCTTAGAACTTCAATTTTGTAGGATAACGTATTAGAATTTCGGAAGAACAGTATTTTGATATGAATACGCTGAAACCTCCCTCAGGTGAGTTCGTACGTCTCAAATGTAAGCAATTTTATAAAAGTTTGATACGAGTAACAGTAAGATCAACGATAGCTGTGGGTTTCGGCACGCCCGTCAATAGCATCCTCGCCTTTAATATGAGTTTTATTAAACTTCGCTATAACAATTTCGGTTTTGTAAAACTACCCACACAGCCGCGGCGCGGACCTTGGACCGCTAGTCGTGTCACAGTGGTCGTAATCAAAAGTTAGATCAACCAAATGCGTTCATTGCAAAATATACGCAGTATCAATAGTTTGAGGTTGATTTTCCTTTAATTTTTGTATAACACATGTGATAGTATGTGCCATGTCTCAATATTTTGGAGTGCGGTAACATCTGCCTTTATTTACGTTTTGGCTCCAAACTGCGGCACAATAGGCGCGGCGAATCGGACACAGTTTACAATGGAAGGTTATCCTCGGATTGGGGACGGGCTGTGCGCCCTCTCGCGACTTTTTATGGACAAAATAGTAAATGACCTTTCGCTTTTGTATTGTTACGGTTTGCAAAATGTAAGAAATTAAGACTTTTGTCTTTGTACTTTATTGAGGTTTTTATGCAATTTTATACCACATAAAGATATTAAATAGAACAAAATTAGTCTCATATATATATTTATTTCATTTTATATCTAAATGAGATTTTATAGACATACTATACTTACACATTTAGTTTTCTACTAATCTATATACAGTTTACAATCGTCCACTGCTGGACGGGGGGGGGGGGGGGGGCCATAATCGCCACGCTTGGCAGGCGGGTGGGGGATCGCAGTATGTTCCCCCGTACTAAGAAAACGACGCTGCTGCCTGTCCTTAGGTGGTCTTTACATCCAGACTACCCTGTGAGAATCGAACCCACGTCCTGCGGCGTGAAAGTCTTACCACTGCGCCAACCGGTCAGTAATTTTTCGATTTTCTGATCATCCAGTGTTAATTAATAATTAATAAGATTGTTTTAAACTTAGTGAAAGATTATTTTTTCCTTATTAAGCTAATTAAAGAGAAGGGAAAGTGATACAGGACTAAAGTGCTAATCACTTCAACCCTTCTCACTTTCACTTCTTAATCGTTTCATCAACATTCATTCAAAAAACCTACATCGATTCATATAAAGTACCTACATTTAAATTTGCAGGAGAATCGAATGAGCTATTTACATGCGTCGCATCATAAAATACGCAATAAATCCTTTTTAATCGTTATGCTGATTGTATCGGGTCTGATAATGATCTTCGATTAGCGCCAACAGCTTAGCGACTGAGACTAAAGCCACTTCCAGACACTCCAGCTGCTGCATCTAAAGGATCAAATTTCAACCGATAATGAAATTATAATATTATATAAAATAGTGTCATAAATGTTTTAATTATTCTTGAAAAGGGGTCTTTTATGAACCACTATTCCCAGCGTAATTTTATACAAACCAATAATTAGAAACATATTATTATATACATATATTTAATGTAATATAACAAATAACTCTACATATTTATATGTTAACTAATACTTGCTGAAACTGCTTAACATATTTAAGAAATACATTTATAAAATACTTTATATGACGGTTGACGCGGTTGGTAAAATGCTTGTCTTGGTTTGATTGCTACCCGGGACAAACATTTGTGAGCATGAACAGGTCTGTTTGTCTCGTGTCTGGATGTAAAGACCACCGGAGGACGGGCAGCAGCGTCCTTCTTTTAGTACGGTGGAACAAACTGCGATCGACAACCCGCATGCCAAGCGTGGCGATTATGGCACATTTCTCACCAATGATGCGATCAATAGTGAAGGCCTACGTCCAGCAGTGGACGGCCATAGGCTGAGATGGATTTATATGTATCGACAAGTACTCATATAATAAGAATTTTTAACTTTAATCGTTAACAAATTATTTAAATCATAATTTACATAACAAGTTAGATAAGTTATGTTTTAAGTACAATTTCGGGAGTCTGCATATCACCTGGGTTATAACGACATTTCGATTATAGCGTCTTCGGATATAAAACGACGGTTTCGGGTATACCAACTAGCTCTAATGAACCGTTTAATTAATTTCCTAGAAATTCTTTGCAGGTATAGCAATTGAATCAACAAATTAACGCACAAATGTTCATTGGTAGAAGTAAAAGTTTTTTTTTTTAATTTTTACTTTCATCCAAGGTTGTAATAATACGGAAAAAAGTAGGAAATGGCAGGATTATAGATTACAATTAAATTTAAAATCTTATCTATAAGTCTTAATTTGTAAGTGATTGCCAACAATCCAGTTTAAGTAAAACCCATAAAATTCGATACGTGTTACTATAAATCGGCATGATTTAATGTTGCAACCACAAGTCATATAATTGTGCATCAAATTCCGTATTACAGAGGGAAGGTATACACAATAGGAAAGCAGTGTGATGTTTCGACAGTGTTAATGTCACCGACCAAGTTCACAATTCGTCAGCTTATAATCGGACTAGGCATATAATAAACTGTCAACAAATATGAACTGAATGAATAATTCCCAACTTAGCGTGTCATTTCTCGACAGTTTATAACCTGCCGAAGTAAGATCGTCAAATTGTGAACTGATACTTTGTTTCATATTAACGTTTTGATAATAGATAACAGGTCAGCTTTGTAAGTTTGAAGATGATAGAAATATTATATAAATAATATGTTAAAAATATACTTCTCAGAGATAAATAGGTAGAGGCGTTTGAGATGATACGTAAAATTGTCAATGATTTTTTCAGTTTTCAATTTGATAGTTTATAATATGCCTAGTGCAATCATAAGCTGGGGAAGTTCACAAATGATCGGTGACATTGACACGGTGCGCGGGGTTTACCCGCGCTCTTAAATAACGCCATTTGTTCGTAATGGATTGGACAGTTTGTAGTCGTATTGATGGCAATCTCTTAAACACTAATTTGTCGCCGAATGCCCGCGGCAACCGACGCCATATGTCGCTACCGATACAATGTTAGAACGTTACTGCGGACCGCAATCCCTCCACAACTATTTTAATTACTTTATTTCGATTACGGATCATTTCAATGACAAATTATTTCAATTAAATTCATGTAAATAGGAATTTGCACAATCTTGCTAACATTCTGAACTTAATCGTGAAAAGATTCTATTCAGATATACATTTTATCAATATTATTGATGTATAATCACACTCCTCTTACATCTATAAATAAGCGTGGGATTCACGAGCTAACACAGGCAGGAGTTCTGTTCCCATCTAAATTACTTTGTCATCCTACGATTTCATCTCGCAAGTTGTAGCAGAAAGTAAAAGTACATGAATATCTCGCTTTTTTATACTACAGTGAAAAGAAACAGTTTCACTATGAATGTGTTTATTTGTATCAAATCAAATACATTGAGTATTGCAGTCCAAAGAATCAACTCGTATAAACACAATAATAGTCTCTGAAAATAATAAATCATTTACATTCAAAAAATATAACAACAGTAGTGTCAAGCCTATAATGAAACCTCATAACAAACCGGAGACAACAATGACTGTCAGAAAAAGATTGGCCGATTTGTAGTCGATTATTATCGTGTATAAATGGAACTGAATGCGACCTGAGATTCCCTTTTTATCTGTTGACTCTTTGTGAACTGCTTTTTGTGTCGGCCGTAGTTAGAAGACGAGGAACAATCGGCAACCCTCGAGCGCCCCCGCCCCCCCAACCCCGTCCCCCCCACCCCCCCCCCCCCCCCCCCACCCCCCCCCCCCCCCCCACCCGCCCCCCCCCCCCCTTTCCCCCCCGCAACCCCTCCCCCCGCGCCCCCCCTCTCC
>DWLR01000446.1:0-25622 GCA_018246295.1 Papilio alexanor hazarajatica
CAAGACAAACAGACATGTTCATGCACACAAATGTTTGTCTTGGGTGGGAATCGAACCCACGACCTACGGCGCAGAAGACAAGTGTCTTGCCACTGCGCCAACCGGTCAATCAACTATTAAACTAACTAACTATAACTAACTATTAATTAATTCTACTTAATTATTATGTTGGTTGCAACAAAGGCAAACGTCAGATTACCAATATCGAATAAATATTTTCTTATTAATTTTATATTATTATATTTCGTTTAGTATCTATCCTCCTCTTTTTCTTTCATAATAAATCCCTCTCACATTTTATTTTTTTAGGAAATCACACAATACAATGAGAAACCAAAAAGCAGTTTCGTTATGTTATCATCGTAGTCTTTGGGCGTCCACAAGAACACATTTATGTACTTGCGAAATGCGAAGCGAATTACAGGTCAAGACATCCGCCCTTTTTCCACAATCTACGCTGATAAAGAACAGACTTTTTCTCTAATCACAGTGGTATAGTTATAAGACCTGGGTAATATTTTTTTCATTAAATAATCTAATAATTAAAGATTTTTAGTTTTGTATGTTATTAAAATAAATCTGTGACGTTCTAATTTAAATTTTCACCGGCAGAAACTTGACAGTATTCCACGTGTATATCATACGATATATTATTATTAATGCGTCCCAGTTTCTCTACGTCCAGTTCTCTACGGGCAACACCTACATAAATCGGAAATTTCTCCTTATTTAAAAAAAAACTGAGACTCGCCGCAACAGAATTTTAATTAATTATTCGAATTAAGCATGAGCCGCGCGAGCGCCAAGAAAATTAAACCTAATATACGAGCTTATACTTGCTTAATTTTGTTTATGAGAATTACCAATTGTTGTATTCAGATATTATTTGTTATTTTACTATTTTAATTCGCCAAACTTTATATTTTTTCTTGAGGTTGGAGGAGGTAGAGTTGATCCTTTTTTTTTGTAACTGAGTTGTCACATCGTGTTAAAGAGACATTTTAAACTTCTTTAGAAACAGCGTAACTTGGCGCTAGTCGTTACTTCTCTTAATTAGCAGATTGAGAGGCTGCCTATCTATTAGGCTAATTAATTCGATGTTATAAGGTGTATGCACTATTTAGCTTCAAGTCTCAGGGGAGGCAGGCGAGAAGATCGAATCCTATCTGGTAGCCACTATCAGATAACATTAACAAATTGAATCACAAATAATAAATAGATGTTACTAGTGCGATTTATTATAGTGACAATACCTAACAATGCCATCTATTGGCACACTTTGAAAAGTTTTTAATATTAAAATTAAATATCATATAAAATCAAGGAATGGACACGTGTTTCTAGTGTTCTACGTAATAAAGTCTTCTTAATATGAACAGTCTTCTTCGCTTGTAAATCTCAGATAATGAATACATTTCTCTGAAGTGCTTTCATGCATTATAACGTGACGTTACTCTTATAACGAAACGAAAAACCAACATATGGCACATAAACGCAATCATATATAACGTATGATTTATATTGCTTAAAAGCAGTTAGTAAAGGTCAGCCGAAAGATCATAAAATAAGAATTTGAAAAAATAAACATCAGATGATAAATTGCAGTTGCGTAGATTTCAAGGACGCACTTTTCCGTGTGTATTGCCAAGAAATATGTCTTACATTTTTGTTTTTAACGTGGAATACCTAACCTATCGTTTAGTGTATTTTTATACGATTTGAGCAATTTATCACGTAAACCTGACTGAAATAGTTTTTTTTTAATGAATAATATATATAAAAAAACAACGCTTAAGCATCTGGTAATGTGAGTAAAATTTTGGAAAAATAAAAATAAATAAATATTCCTTTAATGGATTTTAATTTAAATTATTTATCTTTGATTTAAATTGTTCTAATTTTTTATCGGCCCTGGACCTACCAAATAGACTCAACAAGCTTAATAAAAAGTAATTGTCATCTCGAGTTCAGTTCAAATAGAGTGCGTAATTTTGATAAAATGTGCAATACTAACTGTCAAAGCTGTTTGTGGTTTTGATTTTGGGGGCCATGTTACCTTGCTATTATTGGACCTCGATCATGCAGTTCGGCCTTGGTCGCAGTGGCATTCAGAACTAAATGTTCGGGTATATTATGCAAAACCAATTGTGATTCGGTGTCACATTACGAAACCCCTTTTTAAGTAAATAGATGTACTAAATTTAATATATTAGGTAACAATTTTATATTATACTAGCCATGCCACGCGTTTTCACCTAGTTTCCTATAGGTATACGCATAGATTACGAATTTCCATTTGGCGCGTACTTTAAGTTACGGGTGTTAACTTTTCTGATATATAGTTAAAGAAAACGTATACATATGTTATTTTTCTTAAACATTGGAAGTTCTTTAGCTTGAATTTGGTATTCCTATTTAAATTAAGATCTTTGGATGTCAATTGCAGTCATGACAATCTTGATAATTAAAACACAGGTAGCGAAATTTGAAACGATAGTTACGGAAGGTGAAGCTTTAACCGGAGCAAATGGTAAGTAATCTGATCTACTGGTACGTTATTTGGTGGATGGTAATTATGTATGTATTATGTATATTACTAGAGAACAATAAACCAAAGCGATGATAATTACTTAGCAACTATAAATATTTATTCATCAGCTGTTAACTTTTAAATGACTCGGGGTAGAATTGTAGTGGAAATATAGAACAACACGGCATCAGATGAAGCAACAGCAGATTTTGCATGACAATTCAAACGGGGAAATACCACGATTTTATCAAACAATGGACTGTAGTATTGAACTTTTTCTTCTACTTTTCGTCTAATTAGTTCGACTCGCACGCCATTTCTTTTCCATCCATCCTTCCTTCTTTTCATTTTCTTTCCTACACAAATAATGGCATTGCATTTTATTTCAAATATTGATGCTTGCCATAAGTCATGCAAAAGCGAGTGGCTTGCACATGCCTTTTAAAATGAAAGAAGATTCAAAAGGATAAAAAAACATTGATGACCTAATGACACATTTTCTTAACTTTGCCGAAAGACTTGTGCACTGCAGTGGAATTTACAAATTCATATTTAGCCGCTCGCTATAAACTACAATTAAGTGCAGAGCGACTCCTCTGCGGCGCACGTACTCGCAACACTTATAAATATTCTGATGAACGTTTCGAATTTCGTTACTTTTACTTAGACATTAACGGTAATGAGTAGGAATATAAATGAGTTGGCGCGCTTACGCGATAGAACTACGCTTATTTAATTCTTGATTAACTCACATCTTCATTGCTCATCTCATTACTGTTGAGAGAAAATATGAAAGACACCAGTAAATTGTTTTTTTTTTTTGAGATTGGTATGGGAGTACATCTAAGAATTATATCTTTACAATGAAAAAGGAGAGGGAGAAGGGTTAGTGATTACCTCTACTTCAAGCTTGTATTCTTTAAGGTCATGGTATCTCTCCGTACGTAACCATCCAATTCGTGCAGCAGAACAAAGAGAAAGAATAATAATTCGAAAAACAAAAATGATTGTTACAAACTTTAACAGTACCAATTAGTCATTCCTCGTCCTCAAAAACACACGTTTATGACAACGTTACGTAGTATGATTACCAAGGCTTTGTTAGCACATTCACCCCTACTTCCCCTTTTGATAAATGATGTTGGACGACTACTGCATTTAGATATTACAAACTTAAGCCGTTTCCAACTTAGCACTGGATTCAAATTTAAAAGGATCTATTCATCACTTTGTTAAGACACGGCCAATCTTCTTTTTATATATTTAATAAGAGATTAGGATGAGGTATTTACTAAGATTGATATATTTTAACCATCTTTATATATTTTATCGGGCGAATGAACTCAAATATCTTGGTAATTTCTTAAATTTCGGCGAATATTAGAGATTTAAACTAAAGTACACCTTTCATCTTATCGCGCCCAATTAATATTTTAGCGCTAGACGTCTCGAGCGCTCAACAACACTCATGCAAGATCTCAAGATACTGTACATACATTGCAACAAAAATAATAATTAAAAAGAAGAGATCTTCGCCAGCAGTTTTGACACCGAGACTGAGGTATTAGTCCTTTTCGTGTCCATGGGTGCCGTAAAGCATTCGAAACGTTGGAAATAAAAATTTTAATTAAAAGCAACAAAATTCATGAAATTAGTTTAATTACAATGTCAAATGTCGTGGTCAGGAAAGAGCAAGAAGCTAGATAATGTTTAGACCAGTCGATAAAATCCAGCAAAAATAAAAAATTTATCCACTAACAGTTACTAATATTAATCCCAAAAAATCGTATATGACAATGAGAGCAGTATATTAATAATAGGATAAAATGTCGATTTTGACATTTTATCCTGTTATTAACTTTGTACAAATTTTGACATATGTAAAAGAGTATGAATTATATTATTTAACAACGAAATAGATTTAAAAATATATATATACAAAAAAATATATGTACTTCTTTACCGGTAGAATAATGGTTGATTTTGAAATTTATCCGACAGCGGTTATAACTTAGCATCTAGAAAAAAATTATTTGCAGGTAATTAAATCCTGTCTTGTGTATTTATCTACGTCCAATATCTGCTCTTAAATGTTTTACAGTATTATATAAGTTGTATAATATACTCATGGATACATATATTAAAAAAACAGAAGGTCAATGCAGGTTTGATTCGTAATGCAGGGAAAGATATTGGAATTTCACCAAAAGACAAAATATTTATTCTTGTATTAAATGGACGTTTTCATGTTACCATTTGCTACTGTTTCCCATAATTTTATGCAAGGTCAGTTTTTCAACCTTGGTGAAATTCTCTGGTGCACTGCAGTATTGAAATAGTTCCAACAATATTTTTAGTCCACTCTCTACTATTATTATGAAGAGAGAAAATTTGATTGGTCATTCCGTATAAACTCAAAAACTACTGAACCGATTTTAAAAATTCTTTCATTAATAGAAAGCTCTTCTACCCGAATGAACTTGTAGCGAGCGGCTAATAAGGAAATAGCGACAAAAATTTACTTTTTAATCCAGCCATGGTATTAGTACGGAGTATATTACTACTTCTAACTTGTTTTGTTCATAGTTACTCGATATTGTTGTAGAGACAAAGCAAATTCCGGCATGTTTAGTCGTAGGCTGGAGGAAGTGTGTTGACTCTCGTGCCGGAGGGCCCTAGAGTTGAGGGTGCGGTGTCAAGGGCCTACGTGCCTCCAAGCTTGCGGGCGTCGCACAAGACACTGATACCGGTTTCTGTGTCACTGAGCTTTTGGACGAGTACCGTCGGAATATCTTATAATATTAATTCTTTTAATAACACCTAAGTCATAAACTGTAACTGTTAAATGTAACAACTGTAAAGATATTTTTCGTCGTCGACCAACGAATCAATGTCGAATAAATAATCGTAGAATAATTTTTTTTGGTACGAATTATTGGTACAGTCGAGTTCCTTGGCGGTATTCCACTTTAAAAGAGACAATTGTTTGAACTTTTCGTACTTATTAAGACGTTGACGGAGAAACAATTTACCAATAGGATGCCACTTTTAAATTTATTAGGACGAAAGCAGGTCGGTCAATGTTATAACAATAGAGTATTCGCAAATAATGATTTCGTCTGAATGGCAGAGATCGTAAAATTCCCGAGCGGAAAAGAATGACAGCAGCGATAATAATAGTCACGGGTATAGTGCTGGTACGCCATAGATTTTACTTTATTTTGTCAAAATATCGATAGCACTCTAATTGGTTATTTGTAAGAAGGAGGCGGAGTCTAACTTATCGCAAGGAACAAGGCAATTTTTCTGAAAGTGGAATACCGCGAAGGAACTCGACTGTACATGGTAGTTAAAGTCAACATAATTTAATAATTTTTGCAATAAAAATTTTTCTCGGATTAGTTGACAAACCTAAAAAATAAAAATGTCATTTTCTGAAATAAAAATACATTTAATATTATCAATAGTATTTATCGTTAATCTGTGAATGTAATACAGTTTAAAATGCTACCTACAGTTTTCCGTTTCCCGCTCATTCGTCTTAAGCCACTTCCTGACTCAAATAACCTCTCTGAGAATGTTTGTAGGTCATTAACCCTCGTTTTTTAAATTTGCTTGACATAGGTAATTTTTACAACCATTAAAATTTTAAATTTAAGACAGAAAATATTGTAAATTTCAAATTGGGGTCAATACTATTTAATAATAGTTTAGTTAAATTAAGATATACATACGCAACTGCACTGAACGTTTTTAATAAACTAGAAACTAATTAACATTACCGAGACAAACCAACTTGTCCCTGTGTGATAACAATGCATCCCTGCATCGCAAAGTTTCTCATTTCCCTAAGGGAGTGGCATGTCATATCCGCCTATGGATTGAACATTGTGCCTGTCTTATACATCAATGCCATAAAATATATTAAAAGTGTGACAATATACGGAATAGTTTGTTGTAAAATGACTGACCAATGGCGCCAAAACTTTCTAAAATTGTCACAACAGACTGACACACTGTAGATATACGAAGGACCAAATATCAAGGACAGATCTGGATAAGGTTTATTTTTAAATAAAATTACAAATCTTGCTATGCTTTGTTTTTTTTTTTTTACTTTTTTAATTAAACTTAAAGTGATCAACGAGGAGGATTGCTGGTTTGAATACACGACCTTTGTTGGGCATAACCTTAAGCCATTAGACTATTGAGAGCAACATGAACACGATCTTTGTTTCGCTCGTTTGGAAGATGACCTTTTAATAGAATAATGGAAGGACTGAGCGCTTTAATTAAAAGAGAAAGTCGTATTGGCTTGGAAACACAGCAGAAGTTACGCGAGCCCGCGCGGTAGTGGAATGCTAACCATCAACGCCCACGGAATTCGGGACTCGTGTTGTGCGATGACAAAAACCAGCAGTAAGAATAGTTGAATTCTTCGAAATATTTCTCGATAAAACGGCGATAGAAAATGCAGAGGGTAAGAGCCATGTTATACAACCGTATAAAGAATTAAGTTGATATCACTTGGATCTTTTTAATACTGTCGAAAAAAATGTAATACAATAAAACAATAAGACGATTCAAATACTTTTTACTATCTCATTTTGATGTAAATTAGCGAAAGTATTCTTTAAAACAATATTTGCCTTGCATTTTCTCTATTTGCTCGCTAATGTAAGACAGTGCGGCCTAAGGCTGTTTTTTCGCCTTGGAAAATTTTAATATTTCTGCTTCATTATACCAACCAGTTTCAACAATACAACACCTCATTCGGACGGTTTTAATTCTACCTACACTTCTTCACATTCACCGTTTCATTCGGAATATTTTTTGATGATATATTTTAATTATTTTTTTACTGAAATTCATCCATTATTGCATTTTTTAATATAAAGAAAAAGCAAACAAGTGAAACTAAATAAATAAAAAGACACTACATCTAAACGTATAAAATGAAGCATCTTTGTATATTAAAAAATACAATAAAACTTTAATTAATGACGAAAATAATAAAGATATTGTTTAATGTTATTTTGTATGAACTTGAACATCATTTACGAGCATCTGTTCCAATTAACAAATTGAAATTTGTTTTTCTATTCCTAGGGGAGAAAAACATGTTACATAATATATACATACCCTTATAAACATATAGCTCACTAAAGCATTGTGGAGCTTGCTTATTCATATTATCGTATTAACTATATTACATAAGTTGAATATATAAAGTAAATATATACACATGCCGATTTTGGTACAATATGTAGTTCAAAACTTAAGAAAAAATGTAGTATGTAACAGTGGTAGAACCCGCAACAACATGTTGCCGAATGGGTCGGTTCTAGTGGTGAAATATCACGACCTCATAGAATAGGGGGACGGGGGAGTAGAAGCATTCTCCGTTTTTGATGAGTGATGCGCTGAAAGCCTAATTCTAGACCTTGTCTTCTTCCTATCCTTTTCTAAATAAGGAAGAAAAAGAGGATTTGTCGGGAGAAGGCCTATTTTACGTCGCCTACCTTTGAGTGAAGAGGCAGAGGAGGAGTTAAATAGAAAAAAGATATGTACTTTTCCTATCCACCCCCTCCCCCGACAAATTCTCCTCCCTTTCCTTTCCTTCAAACCTCTTAAAATATACTACACTACTTAGTATGTCCTAACTGTACGTTATAACAATCCGGAACAGAATCAACGTGAAACATTATTCAGGCAACGTAAGATGAAAGACGCGAACCTCTTCAAAGTACAAAGACACGTTAAGTTTCCCGGAACGCGTGCGTCGCCTCAGCATTCTTAATGTCGACATGTACTAATGCTATCTAAGCTTACAACATATAAGCTATCTAACATCTGTCCGCGTTCTACAATTTCAAGGAAAATTCATCTCTTTTGTTTTTCATTTCATTACCTACATAATGTATATTGTAGATGGCATATAATGATAGAGAAATATCTCTATTTTTTTACTGAAAAAGTAATATACTAATATTTTATCACAAGCCCAACTAATTTTAAATATTTTGGATTGCAAATGAATCCTTCAACCAAATAGTAAACGTTAACTTCTAAAGGTTTGTAGATGTTGAAACTTATGGACAAAATTCCGATTCTCAATTAATATTGAGCCATAAGGAAATAAAAATATTGAGGTCTTTACCTCTTTACCTCAATATTTTGTTCTCTCTGTTTGAAACTCAAATAACTAAAAAGCTGTATATTATTGAAATAGTGACGTTGTAATTATTAGTCTAGACATAACAAACCTCAGAATTATATAGCGCAATCATGATATTGTACCATATCTATGACTTGTAATATGAACTTTAACGCTGTGCAGTCATAGTACATTTTTGAATGATATAAAATGTTTATAAAATCACTTTTGCACAATGGCTATAGTCACGCATACGCATAAAACAAAATATATGGCGGTAATACTTTTAACTAAAAGTTGGAGTTATAACGTTTTTTTTCGTCATAAGATTCATGTTACAATACGATATCAATTAGTAAATGGCTGAGACAAAAATAAACACCATTTTTAGTTGAAACCCGGAAAATAAGTAAATTGATAGCGTATAAGTTTTATACGCTATCAATTTTAACACAACTGTGACCAAGTTTATATCCTACCTAGGGGAACTGAATACCACTACCTATTCATGGTCGCCTCGTCTATTTTCGGAGATGTGATTGCTACCAGCAACCTTTGACGGTTTTGACAGTTTCATCTGACACAGAGCTCGCGATCCGGGTGATCGAGAGCTAAAACAATAAATACTAGATCCTTAGTGTTAACTAAGTCCCTATTTGCTATGTATATGTGTATATGTGTGAGGTGCAAGTAAAGGTAAATGCAAGTTTTGAAAAGATGTTTGTGTCTCAGGGAGAGTGTTGCTAAAGGAACATGTAAGGGGATGGAATTTGGCAATGACAAAACACGCTTTACGTCGGATGTCTTTTATGTGGGCATTGAAATTGATCCGTGAGTTGAGAGTGACGCCTAGGTATTTTACAGACTTGCCATGGGATAGGCTGTCCGAAGAGTGAGATCTGTCCTAGCTTTCTTTTGGGTTTTGAATTTGAGCGCCTAAGAGGTGGGCCTCGATGAAAGTGTATTGCTACACTTTTCTCTGGATTTAAGTCTATTCTCAATTTTGCAAACCACTCAGCTAGCCGGGTGGCTGCAGCCTGGAGACGAATGGTAATTCTGCTTAAGTGCCTGTTAGAGTAATAAAGGGCAGTGTCGTCTGCAAATAGAGCTAGGTTGACTTGAGTGTCTTTTGAAACATCGCTAGTGAATAACGAAAAAAGGAGTGGAGATAAGACAGACCCTTGCGGGACTCCTGCCTTAAGGGGATGGGGAACTGACAAAATGCCTTCCACTAGATATTGAAAAGAACGGTTCAACAGGAAGGCTTATATGATGTGAACGAGTCTGTCTGGCACTTTGAGTTCGTATAGCTTGTAGACAAGCCCATTGTGCCACACCTTATCAAATATCTTATGCGACATCGAAGAAGAGTGCACAAGTGTTAATGGGCTTTTTCTCCGTTAGGCCCGTAAGAACGAATTCTGTGAGCTTATGTACTTGTTGTACGCACGAGTGATGAGGGCGGAAACCAAACTGTTCGTCGAGGAGGAGGTTGTGTTGAAAGGTGTAGGCTTTTAGTCGCCGTAGTATGATGTGTTCGTAGACTTTGCCTAATGTGTTTAATAGACTAATTGGACGATAGCTAGTTGGGAGATTGCCTGGTTTGTTAGGTTTAAGAATGCCTATAACTATGGCCTCCTTC
The DNA here is from genome assembly GCA_018246295.1 of Papilio alexanor hazarajatica. Classification (NCBI taxonomy): domain Eukaryota; kingdom Metazoa; phylum Arthropoda; class Insecta; order Lepidoptera; family Papilionidae; genus Papilio; species Papilio alexanor. The sequence continues at coordinate 10,330 of DWLR01000446.1, forward strand.
CATACGTCCGGGAAGAAGCAGCTTGTAAGAAGGATGTTGAAAATGCTAACTAGGAGCATGATTAGGTGTGAGGGTAGAGCCTTGAGGAGGCGGTTATTTATACCGTCGAGACCCGGCGAGGATTTTGATTTTACATTTCTAATTGTGTTAACGAATTCGTCTGCGTTTACCGGTTCTAAGGGGGTTCCTTCTGGAGGAATAGCCGCTCTGCGTTCCACTTCCTGGTCGAATGAGTTAATATGTGTTGTGTTCGCGAGTGAGGTTGAAGGTTGGCATTGCTTTTCAAGACATTCGGCCAAACATTCGGCTTTGTCTAGTTCGTCGAAAGCAATGAAGTTGTCTTTTGGATTTATGAGGGATGACATTGTTGCTCTAGCGTCTGTTTTCAGAGCTCGAGCCAGCTTCCAGTAGGAAGGTTCGAGATCTGAGAGCAGATTGTCCCATCTATCTGTTTTGAACTCTGTAACCTGCGCTTTGACCTCTTATTGGCGTTTGCGCAAGTTACTTCTGGTTTGCTCGGTTCTACATTTACTATAACGCCTGAGAGCGGCATTTTTTGTTCTTATCAGCCTTCGAATATCGGCTGGAAGATCATCGAAGTAATTGCTAGTTTCAGCAACCATCCTAGTAGAGTCAAGGACAACTGACTGGAGGTGGGATGAGAGAGATTTAATCACCTCGACGGCCGTGTCGGGAGATTCAATAAAGTCCGGGATGTCCTTAAGATGATCCGAGTCAGTTGCTTCGAGTTTGGCCTCGACTGAACACCAGTCTATTATGGGCTTCTTTGAAGGGATTCTGGTTGAAGGATTACCTATTTTACCGGGCGGTGGTCGGAATTGAGTTCATTTATGGATTCTATTGAGATCTAAGGTAATGTTTTTAATTAGAGCCACATCAAGAATGTCTGGCCTAGATCTTACGTTTCTGTGATAGTGGATGGGGGTGTTGGGAGCTATGATATCCACATTCAGATTAGTCAATAGACCGTATAAGATTTTCCGTTTGTGTTGGTTGATCGAGAATGCCAACTCACGACAGTTCGACTGTCGCTTCAATATTAGTGAGTGTTGGGGTATCTAGTGGAATGCAGTGCAAGTTCCTTTTATAATAGATACGCATGCCGCCCTTGAGGGAGGTAAGCCTATCGTTGCGAATAATATTATAGTTAGCAATCTATGGATTGCTGTGGCCAGGTTTAAGAAAGATTTCTTGCAGTAGCATAATGTCAATGTTGTGTTTTCTAAGGAAGAGGCCTATCTCCTCCTTTTGTTTCCTAATACCGTCTGCGTTAAAATACGCTACGGTGAGAGAGCTTGGTTTAATTCTTACTTTTATTGTACTGGCCATATTAGGTTCTGTTTAATTGACCAAGTTGTTGGTCCATAGTGCATTGACTGTATCGATGTATTGAAGAATAACATCTAGTCGTTCTTCTCCAGACTTGGCCGCACGCAGTTCGTGAGAGAGGGCGAGGATGTCTGGGATATTAATATTTTTAAGATAGCTACAGAGCTGAGAGATCTCCGTAGCAATAGAAACGGGTTTTCGATTACCCTTAAAGGGCTTGCTGGGTGAGGTCTGTGTTTCGACTGAGGGGACTTGAGCCACTGTTTTAGGAATCTGAATAATTACGACATAGGATTTATTTCAAGCTGATTTTTGCGGAAAAGGTGCAGGGAGAAAATTATCGCACGAACTTAAGACCGTCTTCGGAGTCAGGCGGCGAGATTGCGATCGTGTACGTAATTGCACGGGCTTTCTTACCTGTTGCCTACGCGGGGCCTTTAAGCACCCGCGGTAATTTGCTGGGTGTCCACCGGTGTCTTATAGGACGCAGAACGGAGGCTCTGATGTGTCCTTCGTGCGGGGACAAGCTGTCGTAGCGTGATCCCCAATTCATTTGACGCACCTGGGGCGCGCGAAACAGTTACGAGCGGAGTGGCTGTAGTGTTGACAGCGGTAACACTGCCCAATAATGCCTGTTTTGCGAGGGCCTTCGCTGGATGTACCGGTGAGACCGCATAGACGTTTTAAATTACAAATTTCTTTACCCTCAGGGAAGAGGTCGAGAGTAGCCATAATAAGTAGCCATAATATTTTGGTTTAGTATTTAGGATGGGTAATCCTAGATAGGGCTTGAATGCGGAAATCTTGGTTCTTAAGGTCTTCGCCTACTAAGGCGATGTCTTCTTCGAGGGGGTAGCCTCTGATGACTACTCTTAAAGTTTTCTCTTTCGGAAGAGAAAAGGTGTGAAATCCTAAGTTTTGTTCCTTTAAGTGTTTCGTGACGGCACAAAACTCATCTACTGAAGCTAAATTAAATTTGATTCCCTGCGCTGTTGACTGCGCTTTAAGGCTTATTATATTTTTGGTCGCCATCCATTTGAACACGGACGCCCATTTGCCCTTTTCTTGGAGGATGATTGGGGGGGTTTCTTTGCGCGGCGCGGGCGGCGCAGTGGTCAGGGCTGCTGCTTTTTTCGCTGGAGCGATATTGCCTTGAGGGAATTTAGGTCCCCGCTTGCGCTTCTTAGTAACAATTTGGAAGCCATCGTCTGTCTTCAGGGCCGAATGATCTACCTCCATATCAGAGCCCTCGGAGGAATCAGAGCTATCAGAGGATGAGACTGATATTTTGGAGAGTGACCACTGACTGGGTTTGGCAGAGGTCCCTGGCTGCGGGGACGTGGTTATAGGTTTCGCACTAGAGGAGTACGACGAGGACGAAGAAGAGGGCCATGTAGAGGGCGAGGATGCGGTACCCGCATTTGCAGCGGGTAAGGAACGTGTGGAGGATGCAGGCGCGGTACCCGCATTTGGAGCGGGTGAGGGACGCACGGAGGACGCAGGTGGTAGACGTGCGGCGAGCGTAACAGCGGGTTGCGCAGAGGGTGCTATCAGAATAGAAAGCGCGGCTGGGGGAGGCGCAGACGAAGCGGACGGTGGACGCAAGGTTGCCACAGGCGCTGGCTGTGGGGCATCGTTTCGGACCCGTCTAGGGTCGCGAATCGCGGGTATCGAATCCCGTCGGGATTTTAAATAATTTTATTAAGTTTTTAAGAAGTTCATTACTTCGGACTCCATAATGAGTGAGCGTTTTGGTGGTCTGTCTACAGCGCAACAGTTAACTAGACCCGGCGCTTTAGGTGCGCCGGGACCTATCCATGGAGCCTATAACACCGTTATTAAAGCTATAGAGAATAAATTCCTTCACCGTGGCTTAAATAAATAACATTCCAGTAAAGCGCCATCTGCCATAAACGCTGTAAATCAAAACGAACTAAACAAATTACAAATCATTCCTAATGATTTTATAACGAATCTGATCAAAGGAACATCATTTAAAAATCATCCCGAAAAAAATTGTAACAGAAGTGTAAAGCTCAAAATAAATTAGCCACAAAGGGGCGCGAAAAATCCAATTATGCGTGAAGTAATTACAAAAACCTCAACGGAGTCCTTAGCATTTAGTCAAATTTCAAAGGAAAGAGTTAAACCAAACCAGCTGATTAGGCGCTCAAACATAAATGTTATCCTCAGGGAAACCTTTCCGAAAGTTGTCGGGCTCTCGCTAATTATAATATTAATAATTTATGTTGAAAATTTCATGCTTTCTATTCGGCTTCATTGAACGCATTGACTAAATCGAATAAATCTCGAAATCTGTTTGTTATACATTAAATATTAGAAATAGTTGCTAAATCTAGTATAAACATACGAGCCTTGAAATATATTTAACTTCAAAACTAAGGCTACTAACTACTAAGTAGATTTATATACCTCCAGATGGTGTTTTATACAAATTCGTCGTTCAAAATTGAAGCTCGATTTTCGTAGTGCAGTGTGTATGTGAGGGAATTTAGTGTTGTACTCGATATTTGATCGACTTGCCAAACTGTTAATCAACTAACACTTTTTTCAATTTAATCGTCATTTCAAATTAGTATTAAATTAATCGCAAACATGCGTTCTAGGAACCCAAATTATGTTAAACAACGAATAATAAGAGAGTTTTTGAAATATAGAATAAGGGAGGCAAACGAGCAGCTGGTCGCTTGACATTAAGTGAACCGACGCCCATGGACATCCGCAACACCAGAGGAACTGCAGATGCGTTGCTGGCCTTTAAGGAGGAAGTACACTCTCTTCTTGAAGGCTCCTAAGTCGTATCGGTTTGGAAATACCGCTGGGGACAGATCATTCCACAACGCGGCTACGCGAGGCAGGAAGTTCCGTACCGCACGTTTGTGGAATGTTAACCATCAAGGTGGTGCGGGTGGTGGGATGCTGGAGCTCTGTCGTGTTGTGCGGTAACGAAACCCAGCGGCAGGGATTGTTCCAAACAGTTCTTCGGAACACTGCCCATAGTATTGACGGTAGAAAATGCAAAAACACGCGACATCTCTCCGCAATGCCAGAGGATCAAGCCGATCAGTAAGAGCTCGGTCGTTGACCATTCGAGTTGATCTTCGTTCTATGCGGTCAAATGGAAGAAGCTGGTATTGTGGAGCTGGATTAATCGTAATTTAAATTGATTGGTATATCATCGGCAGTAAATCTCCTTGATTTCACTTAAATCTGACGAACCAACCGCGAAGTTAATTTTTTTTATACTTTCGTGTTATAAAAATTCAGAAATATTTATAGTAAACGTATAACTCTAAAACATTGAAATTGAAAACTTTTTCGTGACATCGCCAGACCGCAAATTATTTATAACTATGACGATCGAAGTATCACGCTATGTCTTGTCTAGACTAAGTCCTAGTTCTCTAAACTAATCTAAGATGTTTATTGCTAGGCTCCACGACACATTATTTATTTCTTAGTAGTGCATTTATTTTCTTTAGCTTTCTGAGAGTTGTTCCTGGATCGTATGTTATTGTTCGTATGTTACCGCAGAACTTGGTCAATTCCAAACCGATTTCAAAAATGTTCCTTTTGTTGGAAAGAAGACATTTGCAAGTTGGTCCCATTTAATTTTTGAACTCACTGGATCTTTGTTTTCGAAAATATACTTAAAATTGTACATTAATTTCGATAATAAATAGCATGTGTCAAAAGTGGTTATTGTCAATTACCATGGCAACCGATGTAGTAAATGAAGCTTTTTTCTATTTCTTATCCTTTAAAAATGCTTTACTTGTACTTATATTAAACATTGGAAGTCGTTTTGTTTTTGTTAAAAAAACGTTAAAAGATTATTTTTATATGTTCATTTTTTTCTTATTCCATTATATTGGACTTATAAAGTCCTAAAAGTATCTTACTGATCCTTTATCTCTATTGGCTTTCTCAAGCTCACGTCGGCGACGGAGCTTTGAACAAGATTAGACCTCGGATCTAAGGATTACCGCAGGACATTTGTACTTCAGCTGAATCAAGTAACTACAAAATAAAATTTATAAAAAAAAATCAGAACCAGGAAATTTTAAGCAAACAGTATAGGTTAAGACTTACCCGTTTTATAACACCAAGTTGAACTTGACTCTAAATAATCAATCAACGGCGAACACGGCAACGGCGATATGACTTCGAGATATAGCCAATACATGAGCCAAACATCATTACGGTGATGTTAATATCACATCGTGAGAATAGATAACTGCAGAATTCTAAAACGTTTGTTAGACAGATTCGATCGAACCCTGGATAAGCCAAAGTCCATATGGATGACGTCGAACGAGACCTTAGAAATATCGGCGCTAAGGGCTAAAAACAAAAAGTGCAACGTAGATCGACGTCGAGATATTAACTGATCTAGCCGGGGACCACTCGTGGCTGTAGAGACTCAGATGAATAAATAAATAACACTAAGCCTTAGGAAAATAATTTAATCGAATAAAAGAATTTAAATTCCAACGTTAAACTTTAATAATGTAAGTATTTATAGTGAAGTGTTAACGATATTTTTCCTTAATTTTGAATCATTAGACCGAACCTATAGCAATTTGTACAGTTCGGGCGGCAGTTTAGGCAATTATCATCACTCATAGCTGTAATAACGTCGCAGAATCGCCTCCGTACTGCGCGACTCGAAACGTATAGGCTTAAACGTTTAACGGTCTCACTTCAGATAAACATATCTCTATTGTCATATGAATTACTGAGACTTTTATTGTCCCTTTTCAGTAAGATTTATGACATTCCGGTGATGGAGATATATTGATAGCAATAATATTTTTATAGTAGCGGAGCTTTGAATTGCAAACGCAAATAAACTACAATTAGAGAGACTATTAATAAATACATTTTGCAAAATAAATTTGTATTTCTAAGTTGGTTTTGTTATTCCCTCTCCTTCTGAGACTATATAGACTATATAACCTTATTAATTAATTAAATATTAATTTAAATGTTTTTGAAATAACTTATAAAGTAGTAAAAATTATTCAATTTTAAATCCAAATCTTGACATTGCTTTACAATAACGCTTATCTATCGATTTAGGCTAAACGAAAAAGGAGGTGATTCGCCGCGTTATCTTAACTAATTAGAAATAACGCTACGCCTTTGCAAATTAGCCGCATCCCGCTTACAATGCGCGAGAAGCCGACTTAATTGAATTTTAATTATAACCATCCCATTGTTTATTGCTTAATTGAGCTCTAACACTCAAATTTATATCTATTGTGTTAAGTAATTCTGTCTGAAGAAATAAAGATTTCTCTCAACATTAATAATTCTGCTATCAGACGCGCCAAGGTAGATGTTATATAAATTATTTTACCCCGTTTTATATGTAGTTCGTTATCATAAGTACAAATTATAATTTCTGTGAAAATATCGTTCCCAGAAATAATTTAACGCTATATGAATTCGTTTGCTAGCAATCAATCACACGTCATAGTGGAATGTTGAGTTCGACGATACAAAGAACATTTTCGAGCGTCATCCAATAAGATGAGTTAATACAACGAATGCGCAAAATAGCACATTACATCAGCGTTGTAAAAGTAACGCATTTATGTTGTAACACCAAAACAACTGTGGTTTTGAATGACATTGGGAATTATGAGTTTGCGAGTCTAACTTACTATATGTTAATTTAATTTGAGGAATTATCAACGCTCAAATATCAACACATATTTTTAAACTATGGTCAAGGACAGAGCTTCGCATTTATGGTCGATAATAGTGTAACCTTATCTTTCTCACCATAGTGATTATCATACTAAAAATAATATAAAGTCGATATAAAATCGACTCCAAAAGATATGTGACCAAGATAAGTTGAGAGCTTAAGGTTATTTATATGATTGTATTTAATTGTTTGATAGTTATTAAATAATTTATTTTTAATTATTGAATAACTTTCATCCCCTCTCTTGGCGCGGTACGTTTCGCTATTATTTGCGCGGTATTATTGATGGGAATGGAATAGTCCAGACAGATTCTTAAAACTGTACAAAAAAAGGAAATGAGAACATTTAGGTCACATCAGTTGAACCAGTAAATATGAACTATTCCAACTCATAATTCAAGGGTTCTCAAAAATTAGGCCACCGTAGGTAGGTTCGGAATGTTCTAGCTAGAAAACCTGCACCGGTAGCACATGAGCAGAAAATTACTTAACACTAGAAGCCGGCACTACAAGAAGATTCTTCCTCTGCCCTACATCAAACTTGGCAGCACATCTACATATATGTACCTCATCTGATTGTGGTGGATGTCTATAGCTACCGTTGGTCATTATATCAGAAGAAAAATAAATAGTTCACTACTTAAATATTTCACAAAAACTATGATTAAAAGCACATTAACAATGATGAGTAAAATAGTCATTATTGTATATCTCTATTCATTAAATTGGTATTTATCAAATTTTATTAAATTAAGGTATTGGATGTCGAGCGATTAAGTAAATTAAAAGTGAAATGTCGTACATCTAGAATGACAATATTGTATTGACCTGACAGAATTGAGATGAATTGCAGATCAATGTTTCCCAATCCTCGGGGCTTAACTTTTTTATTATTGACACATGCGATAAAACTTTTATGTTTTTGTACCTTTATCAAAGTTTATTAGATAACAAAACAACTGTTATTTCTTCATTTGACGGCATAAAACTTGTGTTCAACATAATTCCGAAAGGATGGAAAATTTAACGAATCAGATTACTTTAAAAGATATTCGTGGATTTTAATTACTTTTTTATAATTTATTACTAAACAAGAAAGTGATGGTTATTTATAGCTTTTTTAACAGTATAATGTGAGTGAGGTTAACTTTGTTACACAATATCACATAGTAAAATTACTGCTTTTATCTATTAAAAGTAGACTATCGCAATATATATGTTGATTCTATCCACCCAAATTAAAGTAATGCACAATGTTAACTTTTCAAAGACACTCTAAAACAAGCCGACAATTTGTAAACTGAATAAATCACAAAGCTGACTTATTAAACATTAAAGTCTCGATTGAAGCTTGCTCGGAAAACTTTTCAAAATGGCCGCATTTATTTCCGTGTTTACAAGTTCCTTACAATATTTGTCGGTGTTTTGTTTAAAGCGAGGCGTTAAATTTTCGTTATTACTTTCGGAAATTTCGCTCCTGTGGATATTTTAAATTTTTTAACATTTAAAATATCAACAACAGCTCTTTCATGGGAAGCAAAATTTAAAAAGTTGTTTAATATTTACTCTCGAATTTTATTGTAATATTTGTAATCATTAATCTTAAATGTTTTTATTTACTCTTTAACTTGCTTTATTAGTTTCGCCTGTATCTGTCTACCAATGTATGTAATGAAATCTTGGAACTCAAACTTCACCCACTCCAAAACATCAGATTGATTTGAACCACCAAAATGTGTGCCATTATCCTGGCCAAGATCACCAGCGTAGCAAATTAGACGAAACAAAAAATGTAAAATAAATAAAAATATACAAAACTGAAAAACACCCCTTTGGAAAATATTTTCTTCTCTTTAATTTGATGTCCTATTAAAGCGTGTGTTTTAATTTAGTGGTACAGACAATAAACATATCACATTTTAAACATGTGTCACAAATAAAACTTTTAACTAATATATCTTTTATTTGTCTCCGCCTTCTGTTTACATTTTTTTTATCTCTATTTTTATGTTAGACAACTGTTCCTGCAGCTACTATCAGGGCTTAACTCTGTTAATAACGTGCAAAGGCAAATGGATCTCATTGGGGTTTGGTAGCGAGCCAAACCACTGGGCACTAAGTCACTTTAGGCTATAGAAATACAAATGAACCACAATCGAATTACTTTGAAATTACACAACATAAAATAACAAGAATAAAAATGGAAAGAAAGCTATGAAAATGTTACAACGACCTAAGCCGTAGCTTCTTTACTGCCATGTCTGAAGATACGTTAAATGCTTCGTAACTTGATTTTTATCAGTATGTTATTTATTTATTTTAAAAAATATCATAAGAAAGCTAGACAAAGAAATCAAATCCTTAAAATGTTTAGTAACAATTTGTAAAAAAAAAGACTTAACATAACTTACATCTCATAAACATTTATTTTCAATTTTAGCACTACAATTTATAAAATCTGATATAAAAAGGACGAATAAAGAATACGCAACGTAGGCCTCTTATGTTTAAAAATATTTTGCCCTAAGCTATGGTTTCGAACGCAGTATCAGCACCGTAGCGGCGGATTAATCTAACCGCTACGTTACGAGGTCGTTACGTGCACAAAAGTTCAAAAAGCACAAAGCGAATATTACAAAAAAAAACCCTAATTACAAAACGCTTTATTCAAATTTCTCATACTTTTTATATGTGGCGACCGAACGTGGTTTTTATGCGAGTGCCCGTACTCGCACACTGAAAGAGAACAATTTGAAAACATTTTGTTTGTCCAAACGTAGGCAAAAGCATGGCATCGTGCCAACCTCGTATATAGAACACCTGTATGTTTTACAATACACAAACTGCTTACTATAATAATACTATGTGTAAATTAAACTGCTTTAGTTTAATGAAACACTATGTATATAGCTTATTAGGTTACTGAATGAAAGTGCTGGTTCTTACTCAAATATATTTGTAATAGATTTATCTCAATATTAATATTAGGCTGTTGTTTTAAAATAAACAAACGTTTGTAATAGAAAGGAGATATAAGTACCGACAAGCATCTACGTAAATGTATGATAATGTGTGTGAATGTAGAAGAAGCGAGAGAAGTGTGCTAGGATCGCCCCATATGGAAAGGCGTAATCTCTGCGTAGAGGTAGCCCTCTTGGTTACGGATGGGAGTGTTATGTTCTATTGTTTTGTTAGACTGTCTACTACAGTGTGGTAGCCAATTAAATAACTGGGCCAAGCTCTATTGAGACAAGCACATCATTATGAACAATGCTATAAATTTAACATTAGCCCACTGTTCAAATTTAATACATAAAGTGTTAAACTATACCCTAAAAACTATTAATAATGTTTTACAAGTATTTGTGATATACTTGATTATCAATGATAAATTGTACACATCTATAAAAATGTTTAAAAGTAATCTAAAATTAAAAACGCCATAAAGTATGTACTGAACATTTTAAAATCAGAAACTCGCCTCCAAGTTGTTTCGAAGCTCCTAAAACTGTTGAAATAAGACCTTTTCGGAAACCGGTGAATATTGTACGTGCAAGTTACTCAGCCGATATGGAACATTTCGGATCATCCCTAAAACTTTCACGGCGTGCTTCGAGACTTAAAATAGTCGCCAGGTAAACTTTATTCAAATGTTTGAATTTCCTCCTTGTATTACTGAGAATATCAGCTACAAATACCATTTTAAAAAGGCAAAACGATTATAACTTTTTTCTTATTAGTTATCCATTATATATTATGTAAAGAAGGAAAGGGAAACTATTTTTAAAGCGTCGTGGTTTCGAATCCACCATTTAATTATTGTGGCGTCGTTATTTCAATAATCTACTACAATTTTTATTAAAACAATATATTTTTAGGAATTATTGTATATATAATTGATGCTGATATTATGTTAAGACATCGGTCGAGGCGAATAGGAATTCATGACACAAATAGTGTTGCGTGGTTGTATAAGTTTTATTAATAAAATTTACCCGCATAAGTAATAAATCCAATTTTATTTATTTTATACGTGTAATAGTTTTAAGTCCCTACAACATATTTTATATTTACGATCTCATAAATTTAGTCCTCCCATTATATGACAACAATGTCTATTTAAATGCATGACTAAATTGTCGTTTTAATTGTAATCTATATTAATATAATAAAAAAAAAATTGATTTCAGGAACAGGACAAAAATACTTTTTGCATATGACAGCACAATTACGAGGGAAGGTTATAAAGATATTAGATAATGCCGCTACCACTACGCCACTTTGAGCGGTGTGAAAATGCGGGGCAGCTAGTAAAATACTTTAATATGCACACAATATGTGTGGATATTTTCTACTGTAACTTTAATATGCTTACAATGTGTTACACCCACTCAATATTAATTATCTATTCTGCGCAGCAATTGATGTCGACAAATGATTTCTTTTGATTGTTAAGCAAAAATACGATAGATTGCTAATAAGGACAAATTTAGAAAAGTCTGACATATTAATAAAAATAATATTCTGGGACACTATAATAATATTCTGGGACTTTATTCACTCATGGACAACTGTTCCAAGATAAGCAGAGCTTGTGCTATGGAAACCAGATGACTGATATACTACATATATTAATACTTTTCTTTTGTCAATACGTACATATATCGCTAATTACACCCAAACACAAGACAAACATACATGTTCATGCACACAAATGTTTGTCCTGTGTGGGAATCGAACCCACGATCTGCGGCGTGAGAGGTAAGTATATTACCACTGCGCCAACCGGTCAGTCAATTTTAATATAACTTTTAATAAAAATTAATATTATTAAAATTTTAATTTGAAACTTTTTGTGAAATCCAGTCACACGTTTAAGACTTTATGAATAAAAACTTTTCATACATTTAATGAAGGAAAAAGGTTACTTTTTGCTTATTTTTTTTGTTGTAATGTAATGTGTAATATATGGTTTGTATAATATTACATGGGAGAGAACATTTAGATGGTTTTAAATACTTTAAATAGTTATCGTAACATCTTCATTTCATTAAAAAAAATAGCAATAAATCATAGTATACTATATTTCAGCTTTATGCAGGCAAAGGCAAAGTTTTATTCTAAAATTGCTAATTTATTTTCACGGCTCAGGTAAAGTTTAATCTTCTTTAAGGAGTAATAATTGTTCTTCCACAGCTCGATTTCTTGTATTTGTCTCCGCTCTGAAAAGCCGAATAACTAATAAACATTATTAGTTATTCGGCTTTATAACATAAAAAATAGAAAATACGAAGAACATATTTGATTATACATTCCGTCTTACCAATAGTGAACTTCCATTCATTTATTACCTCTGGTTCAAACTGAAACAAATCGAAGTTAATTCTAAGACGGAACGAAGTTTGTCGGGTCAGCTAGTTAGGGATAAAACTTATAAAGAATTGACAGTTGGGCATTGGAATATGTAAAGGCGGTGTGACGTGTTTTGTTGACGCAACAGTGGGCTGTAGGCACGGTAATTTCAAGGCCGCCCCTCGATCGATTGCTGGACAATGGACGCGCAGAAACATCACAATACGACACTACAATATTTTCTAGAATACCACGGTAAAAGGGAAAACATGGTTGTTTTTTATACAGGTGCCAAACAAGCAAGTGGTCACCTAAGTAACCGCTACCCATAGGGGTAGCGGTTACTACAGCGGTTGTTACAGATGTCTATACATCTGTAATAAAACTTATTTGCGAATTTCGGATGCGTTGCCTACCTTTAATAGACAGAGGATAAACAGAGAAGTGGACCTTTTCTTCTTCTATCCATCTCCTTCCCCATCAAATCCCCTTTCCCTTCCTACCCTTTCCTTATTATATTAAATATTTCACCAGTTGAGCGGGCCATTCGTACAACAGATGTTGTTTCGGGCTCTACTACAATAACACTTCATAAACAATTGTTAAAAAAACGAAACCAAACACAACCTAAATATACACATTTTTGTCTCTACCTCAATACTACGCTGCTAGTATGGACTTCTTAGGAAAGAAGTTGCCCGATGTACATTAAAGTCGTTTAACTCGCATTCGCAGCTACGTTAATCCTGTGAAATCTCTGAATCGATGTGCGAACGCACTTCGTTGCTTTTTTCTCTAACGCGCCTCAAAAGCATAATTTTAAAAAATAGAAGAGATCTAGCTTATTCATATTTTATGAAAGTACATATAAACCCAAAGCCATAACCTGACGTTATATTAAGATTATATTAATCTACTTGTAGTCCACGTTAAGCTAGTAGAACTAAGAAGTGAAGATACGTTTGGTAAAAATTGGTATCCTTAATTAGTTGAATACTTTCACGTGTCAAAGGACGTACTAAAAATTGCTCATTTTTGGAGAAAAACTTATTTTAAAATAATTTATGGCAAACTTGTTTTATTGAATAACGTATTTAAAACTAGAATTAAAACATTTTTTTGTACTAAAAAATGAAATAGTGAAAGAAATTTTGATGATCCATTAATTGTAACATGTGAATTGTGTGAGAATTACAAAAAAAATTACAGAAATAAATTTAGAAAATATAAAAACATTATAATAAAATAAATAAATTGTGGCAATAATATTAAGTATGGTCATATGATATTTGTTCAGTTGATTGGATGACGAGGAAAAGTTCTCGGCAGTGAAGTAGATCAAATCTGACAGTCCGCAAACACGAGATCAATTTATCGTGAAATGGAAACGTATTATTTCGTATTGTATTTCATAAATAAAATAAAGGTAAGAGATAATATGCAATATAAATAAATATTTCTAGCGCCATATTTATTTATACTGCATTACACTTGTAAAGAAAGCTCTCTTTGTAACTAAATAAATGCCTAATTTCTGAACTTTAGTAAACAAATTGCAACTCGGAACAAAATAATACGTTCACCGACCATAGCACTAAATGCTTAGCCTCAAGCAAAACTTCTTGAGTCTACTTAACTCCTCAATGAAACTTTGGCAGCTTGCCTTTGAATTAAACGCTAATATACGCTGTATCTTGCCAATGACGTTTAGAAATCGAGTTAAAGATTGGATTGACTTAGTTAGTAATCAAAACACGAAATTGAATATTAAATTAACTCCAATCGATCGATAAGACGGCCCCCGCACGAATGCACGATTTTTTTAGCTACGCATCGATTTTACATCTAAATATTATTTTTAATCCATTTAATCGAAATATTTTTGAAACCCATATAGTTTTAGACTATTTGTTTTTGCTCACACGACAATGTTTTGTCAATTTTAAGCTATTCGTTAAGACATTTTAGTGGCGTTCTATTTCTTAGTATTATTTGTACTTAATATGTAAAATTTTGCTATTTGTCTTTAAAAAAAATACATGTCGCTTAGTGTTACTTTTCTTTCTGCTCGGGTCCTAGGAGTCATAGCGTGATGTTAAATAATCTATAACTTTTCATAATAATTGGGTTGTCGTACGCAAAAGAATTTTTAAAAACGAAACTGTAGTTCCCGATTAGCGCGCACAAACTCTTAAGGTTTATTATACAGCGAAGATAAAAAAGACAAACTCGCAAGAGCTTGTAAAGAAAAGCAAGGATTTGATATTAAATGATCACTGCCATCAACATTAAAATATTCAGAAGAGTTGCAAATGAGTTGTTATCTTTTAGAAAAGATGAAAAGGGAAGATAAGCAAAAGGAAAATAGGAATGGGAGAGGCCTGCGACTTATTAATGAAAGTATAAGTTCCTCTTCTTCACGGCGGTATTTTCTTAGATTGTAGAATTCCTACGGACAATTTGGTTTATTCATGTAACAGCTATTGTAACTGGCTTCACCACTGGGGTTAGTTACAATAAATCTGTCTTGATTGTATTATCGATAGATCGTAAATCTTCTGATCGTAATATATATGCAAGAAGTGTTTGAAAACACTGTGTTGAAAAGTCATGCTTTGAAAAATTTCACACATAAGTGGCCGCTGTACTCAAACAAATACACCCCTACAAATGTAAAAAAAACAAAAATTTTTTTTTGTTTAATTTTATATTTATTGGTCCTATATAGATTAAGAAAATATACGTTTCTCATTAAAAAAAAGTGTGTGTGTGTGTGCAAGTCACACACGGTAGAAGTGAAACTTGAAAGCAAGATATAGATATAGATACACTGACTATCCCACTACACAGGAGC
>DWLR01000447.1:0-25620 GCA_018246295.1 Papilio alexanor hazarajatica
GAAAGGATGGGAAGGGAAGGAGGATTTGACGGGGAAGAGGATGGATTGGAGAAGGTAATGTTCATTTTTCTGTCCATTCCCTTCTCTTTCTATTAAAGGTAGGCAACGCATCTGCAACGCGCAAATGCTTGTTGCAGATGTATATGGATAGTGGTCACTTAGGTGACCGCTTGCTCGTTTGCTACCTTCTTGTATAAAAAAAATGTAAAAGTCGCTATGGTTGAGCGGAATTAGGTACTCAGCTGATATGATGAACTGTCATAAATCAAGGTAACTGGTCTTACGAGATGATAGGACATATTTTTTATAAAATTGTGAGTATTTTCGTTGTCAGTCCTTGTGGTATCTAATTTAAAGCTTGATATTATTGAGTATTTTAAAATACCAGAGACATTTATGACAAGCACAATGTGGCATTTAGATTATTATGTTTTACATTGAATAAATAAACCTTGAATATCTACATTATTTAATCTTGCATAATTTGGCCTTATATCGTTTATCTTTCAAAAAGTTTATTTTAAAAAAGTTCAGTTCATTGTTAGCATGTTTAAACATGAAATATCAGAACCGTAGCGACATCTTTGTTTTGGGCTTATTTTAGGTTAGGGGATGAAATTAATAAGTTTCAAGCGCCATCTTTTGCAGGAGGAAAAACAACTGTAGTTAAATAAAAAAAGGAAAATACTCTTAATGTTAATAAAAAGCTAGTTACCAAATTATATAGGTCATTGTTTAGCATATATTATCATGAGGTACATTATACTGATAATTAAAACACAAAAATTAATATATCAAAAATTTCCATCTATAAAAATAAATTTCAATTATTTTTATTTACTTTTGTTAATAGGATAATATGTTTAATATAAAATAGCTATGAAAAAATAAAATTTTTAATAAAGAAACTTAAGCTAAAATAAATTCTTATTGGAAATTAGTTTTCTACCTGACGGCGCCATCTAGTAGCGAATAGCTGATTAAACGTTTTAAAGATGATAAAACAGTATAGCAAATGCTTCGGGACGCTCGAATGTGAAGGATTAAATGCCACGTTAAAGTTTTCATCGTCCTAATTACGTTATGAAGTTTACAACAACTATGTTGCCACGAGATTCGGGTTTATACCGGTAAAAACTTTTCGCTGAGTTTTTAACAAAGTCTTTTATGGAAAAACAAAATTAGTTACCAATGAGAAGGTTTAAGTTAGTAAAAAATGTAATAGAATTTGTTGGGTAAGGCATGAAATAATTAATAAAATTTGTATTACAATGAAACTGATGAGCATGATGAGTAAATATATAGATGTAGAAAAGGCTAGATAGGTATACTAGAAGTGCAGCAAATGGTAATCCGTAATCTCTGCCAACCCCTAAGGGTTACTAGTGTTAGTTCTATATTATGTTATAAAATTCAGACTTCTTTTCTTTAAAAAAAATATGCATTTTTGCACACCTTATGATAATATGTTTGTTATTTACAACTTACCAAGGTGGGACAGACGACGGATGATCCTGTCGCCATTCATAAAATGTCAACAAAAGATATTTTACATTTAGCATTTTTTTAAGCCATTCTCTTAAAATTACTACACAGATGATAATTAATTATTAGATTGGGCTATGGCCTATCTTGTATGAATAAAAGTGGCAATAATTTATTAATAAATAGGTAATAATAAATTTAAGTCAATAAAAGTCATTTCGTTTAAAGGTGGAAAGATTAGAAAAAATCTATAAGTTTTCAAATTTCATATTCAAATGTTTAATATTATTAACATTATTATTTATTTAGCATCTTACTGTTTGGGTCCATAATAAAGACAAAAAATGTAACACCACAGCCATTTTGTGATATAAACCAATATTGCAAACCCAATTAACTCAATCAGGGCATGCTTTAAGTCTACCAATATGTCAATTTTCGGTGTATCTTCGGAATCCAAGGCTTAATCACATTCAAAATTAAATGGGACCTACTTCCAAATGTTCCATGTTCAACAAAAAAACTAAATTTGAAATCGATTCATAAATAACAAAGTTCTGAGGTAACAAACATAAAAAATACAAGCAAATTGAGAACCTCCACCTTTTTAAAATTCGGTTAATAAATTATTGTATTAAATAATTTCGGAAAGTTATGGGAGTTAATACGGTGTAGATATCAAATGTTGAAAACAAATAATCATGAGAAAAAAATAGAGAAGAATAAATACAAGTGAACGATGTCGTGTGTCGATGCCAATAGAACAGACCGACCGACATGACATTTCAACGGCCACACGAAATTCCCGGACCGAGTCCTGACTAGAGCACAGACGCACGCAATTACTGTCAAAACTTTTGACATATTATTTCATTTTCATTAGCGCGTCAAAATTTGATTAGAAAATTACATTCTACCTTCTTCACTTCACCGCTATTAGTATGGAGACGTTACAAATAGAAAATATACTGCCAACTAAATGGTTTGTTTTTCTATGTATTAGCTGACGGCGAATTCTTGGGGAATCTAATAATATTTTTTAAACATGTTTGTAACACGCGACCGACGCCTAAGGTGAAATTCAATTATCTACAGCTTTAATATTTTTAAATTACATGTGAAACAAATTAGAGAAAACGACGCATATATAAGTTGGAATTGAAACTTTAATAATCATAGGTTAAGTAAAGATTAAGCTGTAGAGTTCTATCGTTTTTTTTTTAAAATCTTATTAGAAGCTTATTAGATCCCAAATGCAATAGACACTGGTTTGGTTGCTATAGATCTGTCCTATCACCAAACAGTTACGGAAGTAGAAGTTTGTCATTTTTTAAAACAACATACATATCCTAACTTCTTTGGGAATTGAACCCAGATTTTGTGCTCGATGTGTGTGTACGATCTTTGAGCGATCGACCATAGACATTTTTGGTCAATCATCTATGGTCAATAAATAAAAAAAGAAAACAGCAAATCATGATATAATATTTATTTGCTTTGCAATTTAGAATTACACATTTTTAAACTATAATGAGTTAACAATGGCTTATTTTACGTTAATAATACTATCTCTATAGACAGTAAATTAATTACATACGAGTACACAGCTAGGTAAATTATCAATTTTTGATCTATTTAAAATCAAAGAAAAACTCCATCAATTATTTATTTCCATGAATAAAAACCTTACAAAAAACTTCCCCTCCTCGATTCCTAATTGAGTTATATTAAGTTGTGTTTTATTGACATTTCATTTAGGACCCACATTATATATTTCATCGTATATATGACTAGCAGTTTTTGATTTTGTAAACCTTACTACGTTTAGATAAAGGTGATAATTCACTATCTACTCACCCCTAACAAACTAATTTATCCGAAGTCGATGATGCGTGGACATTGATGCTTTAGAAAAGGTTTCCTCGTTGCATTAGGTGGATGACCTCATAGGCTTCGAAATAAAGTGCCCGTGGTTAGGCTTCGATAAAAAAGGGCGGGCATTCGATCCTTAGGGTAATCACTTAATTATGTAGGAATGGCGTTGTTTTAATTATATTAATTTATATACGATTGGTAATATATTCGCTCTATTAGATTATTATGTAAATTAAGAGGACATAGTTGTGCACAAAAAATGAGATCTGACACCGATGACGTCACAGCGGCCGGTTGTACAGTATACTAAGTAGTTAGAAATTAATGAACACGCTGTAGCTGGCTATATAATGGTGTACGCAGGAAGGTTTTTAATCCTAATTAAATCCGAATTATTTAATGCAACACCAGCCATAAACATCCGCTACAACCAGAACCTACCAGAAGAATTTTACAATCTAAATAAAGTAGAAGATAGATAAGAGGGAAATAAAGAAAAGTAAAATTGATATAAAAAAACAGATTAAAATACTTCGAAAATAGTTAAGCACAAAATTGGGGTAAAAGTCGTAGCTTAATTTGTTTTTCTCAAGAAGGTGGCAAACGGGCAAGCGGTCACCTAAATAACTGCTACCCATAGATATCTGTATTGTATATTTCTTTCTTCTATCCATTCCTTCCTCATCAAATTTCTTTTCCTTTCCACACATTTCTAATAAGGAAGGGAAGGGAACTAAAATTAGGCCTCCGGAACCTAACTCATCAGACGAAGAGCAGAAAACTTCTACTTCACGCCTGTCTCATGTGAGGTCGTGGTATTTCAACGGTCAAGCAGGCTGTTTATGCAACATATGTTGTTGCTGCGGACTCTACCATTGTTGGTAACTAGGATTTATTAAAAAAAACATAAACTTTGATGCTAAGGAGCAAAAAAACGATCGATTCTTGACACCGCACTCTTCAAAATTGGTCAAACCGTTAAGGTTCTACGAGATTACAATGGAACGGACATACATACATACACACCTACTACGCGTGAAAAATATTAGCATATTGTCGGTCAGCAATAAATTTTACTTGTTTGAAATTTTGTAACTATTGGAGGCATCAGAAACTTTTTTTTTAGCATCTAAACTAGTTTAGAAATACAAATGTGATTGCATTGAAATCATAGTAGATCAAACTATCCCTCTAGCGGTTGCCCTATCTAAATTTTACATCTCCTTTTAATTCGATTTTCTTCTATTTTAGCTGTGAATTACTCTTAATTTTATTTAAAATAAATCGCAAATCCATAAGAGTTCAGTTCAAGCCTAACCCCTTAAGAAGATCAAACTTAAACCAAAATGTGGCTTGAACTATGTTTCGTATAAGTTGCGTTGTAAACAGTACTAAAGTTTAATATCGTCTATGTGGCGCGGATCAAATCGCGTGCCGGCGTATTATGATGCACGGTTGAACGACGGTACAAAAAAAATATGGAGTTTTGTCGTGATGATAAAAAAACCCCACCCCCAAAGCGGAGGGTCGCCCCCATACACATTAAATTCCATGGGGGACGCGTTGTCGCTTAGGAGGTTGGAAAAAATATCTTATGCGTGGAGGAGTGCTTTACGATTAATATATCCTAAATACAAGATCGCTTTTTTGCCAATAATTTATTATAGTAAAATATCTAAAGGTATATATTAACAATATATACATTTAATTTTGTTTATAATATTATTTTATGTCAGCTACTAACAGTCATTGAAATAAAATGACTATATAAAGTAAATATACCAAGTGACTATGATTAAAAATCACGTACTCGTGAATATAAAATATTTTATTAAGTTTTATATCACAAAGAACATTGACCGATTTAGATAGTCAGAGAAAGGAATTGTTATTAGCATTACACCTTTAATATAGGTGTTATGGGGAGGCGGCATAGGTGTTAGGTGGTGGACGCACTGTCGTAAACCGTGTCAACTTTTTGCGACAACTTGTTTTTTTTTATAGAAGTAGGGGGCAAACGAACAAGGAGTCGCCCAAAAGAGTGATCATCGCCGCCCATGAACATCCGTAACACCAGAGGAAGGGTAGATGCTTTGCCGGCCGTTTAGGAAGGAGTACGCTCTTTTCTTGAAGTACCCTAAGTCGTATTGGTTTGGAAATACCGTCGTGGACAGATCATTCCACAACACAGCTGTACGAGGCAGAAATTTCGTGAAAACCGAGCCGTAGTGGAATGCCAACCATCAAGATGGTGTGGATGATATGTGTTGTCGTACGAATGTCGGAAAACGTTCTCCGCTGTATCGAATGGTTAATAAGTATAATACAACTTTCATTAACACAGATATCATGTCAAATGTCCCTAGTAAATTTAGGAAACAAATAACTAACATATTGAATAATGAAATAACCTTAATAGCTTTTAAGTTATAATTAACCTATATGTATTTGTATTAACTGTCAAATTCTCTGTATACGAGTTTGCGTGACATGTGTGACTATATCTAATTCGTGGTAAACGGCATTGGTGTCACAGTCTAGATAACTTATTTTTATGTAATTATTTTAGGTAACAAATGTATTTGTGGTGCAGTGTATTTACCCTAATGAACTAAAAAAAAACACCGACAGTCAATTTCAAAAAGTAGTTTGGTGCAAAAGGTTTTAAATCTAAATAATTGTAAGTTTTCGTGTAACAGCGCGCAGAACCTCTAGCGGTATTTCCAAATAAACATTACTTAGGGTCCTCCAAAAAAAAAAGAATGTAGTGATTCCTTAACTATCGGTATCCCTCCTATTGTTGTGTTCTCGTACGTAAGTTACACTGCACACTTGGATCTTATTCTATAGTGACATTTAAAGTCTAAATTGCTATCCCTATTATTACATGTGCATATAATATATGCTATTGATGTCTCTGTCTGGTTGACAGCCAATAAAATACCAACAGCCATAACATGTGGTGTGTTATAGTATTTATTTCGTCTGCATATTTATTTATTCTTTGGAAAATTCTACATTGTATATATGAATATCAATACAGATTTATTCGTAGTTAATTAATTAAATAAAAAGTGAAAACAATATAAAGTCAAACAATTTAAAAATCAAATAAAAAAAAAACATATTAAAAATATTAAAAAAAAAACGTGATAGCCAATAAACAGGAGGTTTCCTCTAGAGGTTACATGCTACTAACATATTTTTGTGACAGTAAAAACAACATAAACATACGTTAAAATAAAGGTTTTACCTACATATTTATTTAATAAATATGAAAACAATTTATAATAATGATATAAAAAAGCCATTATCAAATATTTCATATTTCATATGTTCTGATTGAGCCATATTTCTGTAATAGTAAGAATACTAAATATTTCAGCTAGACTCTCGCCAACAAGATCCCGTATGTTCTGATAGTATCAGCGTAATTACGTTTTTCGTACAAATGAAACTATAATTATTAAATTAAATATACTTTATATTAAACTAATTATTCTCTTTACGATTAATATTCATCAAACCAAACATTAAAATTTTCCTAATTTACTATTTTTCAACGTTCCGGCTTAAAAATCTATTTTCTTTTTTCTATTCTAATAAAAAAAAGAAAAAAGAAAATAGATTTTCCAGAAGAAAATAAATCCAGATTTCGCAAGCTGCCAGTTCTCATAGAGTAGAATAGTGTTGCCAACAGTTTAAAAAGCCATCCATATTGCTAACAGTACTAACTCTTTCTACCTTAATTTCTACATCTACTTAATTCTTCTATTTAGGTTATAAAATTTAATACTCGTCTAACTACCGACAACCAATCCATAATTTTATGTTTGACATAATTGTGTAACGGTTACATTACATGTGGAAAATTCCCCTTATTGTACTAAAAGAATATATGACATTCGTATCTAAATTTAAATCACCTTTAAATAATTTAAATAATGCTTGCCAGAATTGCGTTGTCAGAAATCAAATCGAGCGTTTGTCTAATTCGCTACCTGACTGCGTCTGTAATGACGTCTCCCGGGAGCAGAGAGCAATCGGGGCTAATTCTTACAATCACCGCGTTCGGACTAATCGAGGGCGCTAATGCTAATTTTCAATTAGTTCCGTATTCGCTTTTGTCTTGTCCTGGGATGTCAATAGTACGGATATAACTTTGATTTTTCCAATATATATATTGTTTATATTTGTAAAACTATAGGTACTATATAATTTTTAAAATTATAATTTTGATATTATTGGCAGAATAAACTGTGTTTTAGAATTACTACAGGTACGTTTTAATTTTGATTACTTAATCCAACTTAAAGTGTTGAATAATTAATAATTATTTTTTATATTAAGTAATCCACCACTGAATTTTAGCCTAATTTAGGTATGATTTTATTTATCCGATCCTCTCCGTTCCATAGAATGCAACATTTTCGTTCAGTTTTCGGGTATTTTGTTCATCGCTTCGTTACGCGACTTGTCCCTCTTGATCTTTCTTGTTCTTGCCTTACATTACACTTCGCCAAGTGAGAACATTTTATTCCTCGTTGTTTACCAATTCAGCAATTGACTTGGTCTTGAATAATGCTGACATTTGCAGTTTTCTGTTGCATGTAGACTTTTTCCAAATACCTGAAAAATAGAATAACTTTTAGTAACATTATAGTTTTTATAGCCATTTCATTTGTTTATATTTTTAATAAAGTTCGTAAAATATTAAACGAGTAATATTTATATGATAAAGATAACCAACCACGTTCGGGTGGGTCTCGAACGAGTATACAAAGATTATTGGTTTTTCTATGTGTCACTATCCTATAAATGCTATTTCTAATACTACACTTTATACAGAGTACAGACAATAACAAAGATAACTGAAAGAAAATAATAGGAATGTATTAAAATAAGGATATCATTAAATGTCGTTATATCATCTCTAGATTGGATCCAAGCTGGAAGCTATCCACGAGTTGGTTTGATTAATGCAAATAATAATTGGAGGAAATCGTGGTCGAAGTGAAACAGAGATTGTTTGAATAATCTTCTAAATATACTTCTTAAAATTTGTAAATTTTCATGCAGTTTCATTGCACGATAAGATTGGATCTCTTTTATCTGATATATTTTCACGGCTAAACCATTTTTTTTATAAGAACAACGGTAGAGCCATAGTTGGTGCTTGAATGGAAACTAACACGATCTCATAGAAAAGCGATTTTACTTTGCCTGACCTATGTCATACACAAATGTTCGCAATCTAGCTAGAGATGTAATATAACCGATGTTAGATATCGTTTATGGGGAGAAAACGTTGCTTAATATAGCATGAACTATATTCTAACGTTTTTCAATATAAGAATAAATTAAATAAGACAGAGACAAATAAATAAAGAAGCCGCATCAAGCGATGACAGCCAATGAAAAATTAATGAAAAACGCATCGCCGGGCAACTTATGCTAAGCACCCGATAAATCTCAACCTCGAAGCTACCCCCCTCCTTCCCCGGGGCGGTTTCTTCGCAATTTATTCTTGCTGGGAGGCCCCTAATCCCGTTATTAATGGTATTTTGCCTCCCCCGCGAGTGTGTGCCACTCGGTGCATTATTTGAAAGGAAATTGAGATAAGAAGCTTTTCAAAAAACTCGCAACGATCATCGATCTTTGATTTATGCAGCCTGAATCCTGGAAACTGCTTTGGAATTAAATATATTGTATTATTATAACTCACAGAAGAAGAAGACCGAAATTCACATGACATTAGGAGATAACCGCCACCCGTGTACATCTACAAAGCCATAAATTTTACATATTAATTGCTCGACTCTTATAAAAATAATAAAGAAAACGTAACAAACTGATATCAGTTTGTTACGTTTTCTTTATTATTTATATAAGAGTCGAGCAATTAATATAAATGTCAGATCTAATTATATAATTAGATCTGACATTTGATATAGATAAAATGATAGATTTCAATTATGTTTACATTATAAAGATAAAATATTTGATTGTTTATTTGTTCCCGAATAACTCAAAAATTACCTTATCGAATTCAAAAATTCTTTCTTCAATAGAAAGCTATCAGTGAGTTACTTAACATTTGTCTATTTTCTCGATTGAAGCCGAGGCATGTTGCTCGCTAATTAAGCAAGAAAGTTACCCTCAAGTTGTTCCCGAATAAGTTTATTTCTCAAGCATTGTATCGAAAATATTATTTAAAAAAAAACAAGTGTGTGCTCGGCCGCGGCAATTTTAACGGTGGATATAAATGAGATAAAAAAATCAGCAAAATATAAGCGTGCTCAAACAGTCGAGGGGATGTACGTCTCATATAAAATTTATTTCAAATAACAATCAATTTAGCCCCGGCTCACCCGGCTACGTTATTAGGACAATATTTAATACAAGCATTTTAAACAATTATAGTCTTTGTGTGTACGTAAGAATGAACGTTTTCCTATATTTTTCTAGATGAGGAATGGACAACAAAAATATTTCCAACTGACTACTCATCAACATTGCGCTTTATTGAAATGAAATAAAAGGAAGAAAAAGGGAAGATCGGGAATACAAAGGTAAAGAATTACACTTACTTGCAATGAAACATGTCCAATATTTACCTACACGAATTAATTTTACATTTTATATAATCTTTTTTTTGTTTTGATCTATGACCTCCAACGACTAACCGAAAAAGAAAGCAAAAAAAAAGATAGAAATTCAAAGGTAGCTGAAGTGATTGCAAGTTTTAGCTCTTAAACTGTGCTAAGGAGAAACCTGAAAACATTTAAGGACATTCCAGGTCGAGAAAATGTGGTGTGCTTTTACAAATGATAACTTTTTTTATTAGACTAGTCACCATTATTACATTTTGTGTTAAATTATAGAAAACCCTTTTCAAAGTTCGGAAGAAAAGCATACAAATATCTTAAAGAAATTAAAAGTGTTTCTTACGTGCACCATTAACTTGGCCAAACGTGTATTTCGAGGAAAGCAACAGGGATTGGCCCTAGGCTGAATTTTAATAAGATGTCATTGCCATAACAAGGGCTGAAGGGAGGAAAAATTCTAAAACAACAAAAAAAGTTATCATCGTATAATAACACAAAGAATTAGGCCATTTTAATTGGGCTTAATCGACTGGAGGAATGTTCTAATACGTTGATGGGGCGAAAACGCCGCCTCGGGGCATTTTTAATTTGACAGCTCGGTTTCATAATGAGTGTATTAATTCTAATGGCACCGTAATTAAGACGGTGTTTAGATTTTTCTTTCGTTTTATTTTCGAAGTGTT
This sequence comes from Papilio alexanor hazarajatica, assembly GCA_018246295.1. Classification (NCBI taxonomy): domain Eukaryota; kingdom Metazoa; phylum Arthropoda; class Insecta; order Lepidoptera; family Papilionidae; genus Papilio; species Papilio alexanor. The sequence goes on from DWLR01000447.1 coordinate 10,652, forward strand.
AATGCTATCCGCTTTTAATTTTATAGCTTTCGTTACTTTTAATTATAGCATTTAGTTGTTTGTGATCATTTAATGTTGTTACGATTGAACGCGTATATTATCGAATGCATGTTTATCTGTAAGCTTTTGCTTGATTTGGTTTTTTTTTATTGCTATTTGTATTTTTTTAGTGAATTCCGTACCCTCAATTGGAATATAGAGATAAAAAGACATTAATTTACTTTTAGAATTCTATAACTATTTAGATAATATTGCCTTTCAAATAATTTATTTTTAATTGTTCCATCTCCATCCATCCATCTCAGCCTGTGATCGTCCACTGCTGGATATAGGCCTCTCCCGTTTATCGCATCATTGAGGGGAAATGTGCCATAATCGCCACGCTTGGCAGGCGGGTTGGCCATCGCAGTATGTCGCACCGTACTAAGTATAGGACGCTGCTGCCCTCCGGTGGTCTTTAATTCAGACTCGATACAAACAGACATGTTCATGCACACAAATGTTTGTCCTGGATGAGAATCGAAACCACATACTGCAGCTTGAAAGGCAAGCATCTTATCAACCGCGCAAACCGATCCGTCTTATTACTTGTAAACAACAGAAAATACGATACTGTGATCGCTTAGAGCTCTATTGCTATAGTTCTAGGTTGGTAATAAAATAACTTGATGCAAACTATTTGTTACATAAAAAAACTCATTGTATCTCAGCAGAAGTTCACAGCAGAAAACACATAAATAATCTAAGAATATAATAAAAGGTAAGTTGCTTTAATTGAATAAAATTAATGTAACAATTTTCCAAAATTTTCCTAAATATAGGTGAAGGTACAAAATGACAATTCGAAGGTAGCTGACGTGACTCGAGTTAAAATAATTTTAGCTAGCCGCGGGGCATTTCGGACGTGGCATACTTACGCCTCACGCCTTTGCCATACATTTAATAACTGTTTGATGCGGCATTTTATATAACAGTTTTATTCACAAGTTCAACTAAACTTAAAAGTCGACAATAGTCGACTGGTGGGCTAGATTCGAACCTACATCTTCAGGATCGGTATTCAGTAATTAGTAACGTAAACCATTTTAAAACACTAGCTGTGTGCCGCGGTTTCACTCGCCCATGATATTCAAAGCTCGCGTGTTATTACGTTCTTCTCGCTTATTGGTGCTTTTCTTTCTGTTCAGCTCGGAACAATATAAAATAGCTTATAACTTTTTTAATAGTTGTTCTGTCAGATACAAAAAGATTTTTTTTAAAACGATTTCAAACAAACAAATTCTTCAACTTTATTATGTTACTAAAGGTTTTGATAACATAATCTATTAAAAACTTGGATCCAAAATGCTTCTAAAATGTGGTATGAAATTGCATTTTATTTGCCGAATTCATTTCTTAACTCTTCCTTAAAAGGTTCTGAGTAATAGGCCAAGCTTAGAGAAACAGCTTATCGAGAGCGTTGGTTATTTTATAGACACGTTATTGCTTAACGAAAGAAACTTGCAAAAACATTCCCATAGTATTTGTCGATGAGAAAATCGGATAATTCCGTTTATATGATTTAATTATCGAGAATACTGAAAACAACGTTAGATGTTTCAACAAAGTAAAATAATTTAGAGAAAGGGGAATTTTTAGATTGCTTATCTGTAAACAGTAAATAATACATTTAATGGATAATATACACAAATAAGATAATAGATTCGGTGGGTAATATGACGCAAAATGGAAATTCGTAATTTCTCGCTAACTGCTAGGTGCAGGCAACAACCTTATGGGTTACAGGCTTTATATAACAATAAATAAATATCGATAACAACTAAAAATACACAATTTCATAGCATAATTTTATCCAAATTTACTGAACAAAAATTTATAAAATAAATATGCACATAATATGATAAAACAAAACAGACCGATGTCTTATTTAATCCTAATGCAACCTGTATAATGTAAATTTGAAGTTTAAAAAAAAACAAATGGCAGTATTTAAACACTTCTTGCGTCATACACGCTAACTCGCCTTACCGCGGCTGCGGGGGAGGGACAAAATGGATTCTAGCGACATTCGGCAGCCATTACTGTGACCCTCCGGGCCCTCACCCTCCGAGCGGTGTTTACTAAAAAATGCCTTCAATTTTATATGCGGGTATATGCGAAACGTCTCGTATGCTTTGATCCGTCTTCTTTAATATTCCGCTGAGTTTTGACGCAAGCATACTTCACAATTGCAAATGCCGTCAAAAATACTGCTTGCCTTTGATTAGCAAATAAAATGAAAGTTGAATGATTACCATTTAACGTAACAAAACTTAGTATAAAATAATTTGATTTTAACATCAAAGAATAAAACACAATAAAAAAATTATTCAAGATATTTTATTTAATTAGAGGTAAGTTTATTTTATGTAAAAATAAATATATTTTAGGGCTTTACTATTTTAATCATATACAAGAGATAGAAGAATGGCTGGTAGTTAACTTTGCAATATCCTAAGATGAAAAAAAAAATTATGTGGGCGTCTGAATCATAACGTTAATTCTGTTACAAATGTTTCTTTAAGTCACAAACGTTGTACATCCATAAGCAAAAGCCACTTTTAACAATTTGTTTTAAAATTAAAACTAAAAAGAAAAAAACATTTATACGAAAAAATTGAACGGATCAGTTGCCACCGGCGATGTGAAACTTTTAATTACGAACTTTTTTAAATGACTACTCGACGTATATAAGTTTTAAACACGGAAACAAACCTGAAGTTTCTTTCCCTTTTATTTAATAAATAACTTTTAATTAAGATTTAAACTGAACATACAACTAACGGAAACAGTTATACATAATTATACGGTAAGTGTAGAATTCCAATTTCGTTTGGGAATAATAATGTTTGCGAGTGATGTTTAATGAATAGGTTTTAGGCAGAGATGTGAGAAAAAAGAAAATTAATGCAAAACGTCGAAAATTATAAGAAAAGTTATCAAACCTCTGATTTAGTACGACAATATTGTAAACATAGTCATAGAAAGGTTATTGGAGTTAGGACAGAGGAAGAGAGGAAGTCCAAGAAGAATAATTAAGCACCAAGTGAAATAGAATATATGCTGTAGAATTAAAAAAAGAAAAAGGTAATAATGTCCATCTTCATATTTCCAATAAAATTATTAATATGTTAAATATTTAATTATGTACTCATATAATCTATACAGCTGCACTATTTCTGTACTACTTAACTGATATCTTTGATTCGACCATAAACTATAACTACATAGACAAATGTAGTTACAGACGCTGTTGTGTATTTAAAATAATAATAATAAACCAGTTTTTGTAACTATTAGATCTTTAGATTGGTAAAATATTCGTCGTATTGTATCAGAAAGTCAACAGGAAGGCACATACATGAAAGACTGGTGAACTAATTCCACCAACAACAGAAAATATAAGTGGTAGTAGCTGGTATTTGGCGATAACGTCAGTCCTTGTTATATAGCGTATTTAAAACGCTTTAACAAAACCGAACAACGACTCCTATTTTACCTAAGCCATTACAGAAGGTTTAAAGGAGTAATATGTATATAGAAAACAACTATTTTACACATCATACTCGTCGTTTTTCTAAATATAAACCTTAAGCCAATGCTTAAGATTTATATTTGAAAGGGAAAAGTAATGTTTTTTGCCGTATGCAATAGCGGAGCGGCAAAAGATGTTACTTTACTTATAAACAAGATGTCGTTTCAAGTTCAAATTTAACGTTGACCCAAATAACTTTAATTACAACTGAACCTAAATACGATTTTTAAATCGTATGTTATGTACAAGATGTATATAAGTACAGTTTACAGATTACCTCCCGTAACAATCCTTTACGCTTAAATATCGTAATCCAACAAGGTTAACTCCAAGGACTTCCATTTTCTTCTTGCAACTGGCAGCTTTTTAATGTTTCAAATTAAAAACAATGCAATATTAGCAATTTAGAACACTAGAGGACACGTCTCACACAAATCACAAACCTCCACTAAATGCGGCCGCAAGTCACCTCATTTCTGCCGAGACCTATCCTTTTTTATATCTTCCCCGGTTATAACAAATTCCGGTTTTGTGCGTATTACATTCGGCCGGGACAAATTGCGGAGAACGCCTTATAAATAATTATAATAAATTCGGTCGGTTAATATAGAACAAGTTGACTGTTCCACAAATTTTTGTATTCAAAACTTTGGTTTGCTTCCTCGGTAAGTTGTTTGACTAGAAAAAAGTTTGGAAGTAAACTTAAAGTAGTACAAAAGAGGTAAAAGTTTAAGGACTTTTTAAATCGGAAACCATATCAGTGATACTGGAAAGTTTGTCGTGTTTAACAATTTGGTTTTTCAATATATACCTACTTTAGGGCGTTGCTGAGGTCCGCGGTTCTGCTACTCTCTTGAAAATAAATTCACCAGTTAGTTTTAAAAATATCATACATTTTTTTAGCAATAATTCAGGCACGAAATTTCTTTAAAAGACTGGCGATAAACCCCAGATGGTAATTTTTGCGTAGACTTTCTTTGGTCATATTGTTGTAGGCATTTTTTTTTGATTACAAAATACATTTTGAGATTATTAAACCGAACAAAGAAATAATTTTGCGCGCCATATGTGAATCCTAATAAAAATAATCTACGATGTATCAAAGCATCTGCGATATTAGTTTTGAAAGAGCCAAAATAATACATAATGTGTAAAAAACATATTAACATTTGAACGCATTGCGGGCATTATGCTACGAAGTTCGTTATGGCACAAAATAATCGCAGGCGGCGATTAAACAAAACGGAAGAACAAAAAAAGTGTTATTGTTTCGCATTAAGAAAAAATATGCAAATGGCGGCCGGTCGTCGCTTGAAGGGTTACCCGAGGAAATAACTGCGATGTACGACTAACGCTTTTGAGAGTTGTTACTTTTTAATAACTAGTACACACAGTTGTTTTAGCTTTTAGCGAGCGACTCGCTAGTTTTACGTGAGAAATAAAACAATTATGTAATTGTAAAATAAAAATTAACTTCCAGTAAGAAATTATAACGGTCTCGATATTTAAATGAAAAAAAAATATTAAAGTCTATCTGTTATTTACAAATAGACTTTGAGTTCCATTAATTTGTCCTATTTGTCATTTTTACTAGTCCAAAACTAAAAAAAAGAAAAAATTAAAATACAAAGTTTTATTATCCACTCTAGTCACTGCTTTCTTGTTTCATATCATCTTATGCAGTCCATCCTACTCCAGTCCATCCAGTATGTCCATATTTTATTAGGTTTACCCCTACTGACGTATCCCTTGACATTGATATTTAAAACTATCCTGGCAAATTATCGTAAACATTTAATAACGCTGACATTTCTGTTGGATATCATTTTAAATTAAACATAAAACTTTCCTTCATACCCGTCCAAGATAATTTTTTCAACCTTAAATCAGCAAATATATCTTTGGCAAATCCGGTCACAATATGCTCCTTTTAAGTCGCACTATCTTATCAGGCATTTTTAAAAATACACTAGTCTTTAGTTTAAGAACATAAAGAAACGAGGTCGCGAGGAAAGCCGCAGTAATAAACAGTAGGTACTACTTAGCCAATTAATAAAGTAAAGTAAACTAAAATATTAAAGTAAGCATAGATACTATCGCCATTGCGTTCGCATGCGAAAGGACAATTTGTATTAAATATTTATTGGCCTCGGTGTTTTCTATTGTATACCGTACATTTTATATGTTAAAATTAACTTTATAATAAATTTATTTAAATGTTAAAAAGTTATAACTGAGTTTTTAGCTATATAGATCCCCGGTTTTAGACATTCTGCTATGAGCCATGACAAAAGAACAAAAGTTGTAGCCTTTCTTTTATAAAAACTGTTATAAAATGATGACCCATTACAGATGAAAAGCCGTAGACAAGACAGAAAGATGTTGTTTATAACGATATCAATTGTAGAATTAGAAATCTAAGAAAGCCGTAGAAACTGAACTAGCGGTAATAGATACATAACGCGTTTTCTGTGAAAATAATTTAAAAAATGATATGTAGGTATATCATGTGCATTATGATGCTAATTACATTGAAAATTTGTATTTAAAATAAAAAAGTTAGTAGGAAAGAGTTTTTTAAAGTGATTAGCATGTTGAAACACGATATAAAAGTGCATTTTAAGTGGCAGTGTTCTTAAAGACATCTTTATCTAGGTCTATTCAAAGTGGCAGGACAATAACTCCGTGTTGTGATTTAAATGAAATACCCTACTCCCGTAACTGATATCCCTGAGAACGATCACACGTTAGGGTTACCATATTTTAGGAGAGAAATAGTAATAGTAGTTAATTATCTGTTTTTTTTTAATACTGACGAAATGGACAAATGACATCCTGATAGTTGAAGAAAAAAGGGACTGAGAAATGACATATTATATAAGACTCATTAGAATCTTTCTATAGTAAAATAACGTCAATATTTACGAAAGTTGATTTGCATATTTTGTAAATGTTACATTTTAATGTTTAAATCACATCTGACCAAGACCGAATTGATGTTTTTATGTTTTTATTTTAGTTAGTAAAGTTTACTTAACGTGTGGTAACCCCATTCGGAATTCAAATTACCAAAAAAAAGGATGAGATTCATAGACGGTTTTGTTTTTTTTTTTTTGTCTCAACTACGTTCCGAAAGTAGGACATGCATGTCATTACTGCCTTTTTTCTTCGTTCAAAAACCGGCTATGAATAATAATCCGTCATTAATCGTATTTTTTCGAAATTGGAACGCAGCTGGTTGTAGTTTTTTCGCGACTTTTTTATTATCTTTTGCTGCGATTGAAAACTTTGTTGTTTTTTTATTTGAATACAGTTATTTTGCATTTTGACATTGGAGTCAAAAGCGTTTGGGCACTTTTTTATAATTTGCTAGTTCTATATTATTTGTCGTATTGAAAAAATGAATAAATTATTATATTTTTACTTATTTCAATTGTAAACATTATCAAACTATTGTTATTTGTGCAACGTTCGTTTTTTTCTTAATTGTCTCAGCCTTGTGTTTGAAATAATGATATCATGTGTCTAGATCTCGATTAGAAACTGGACTTAGAGACAAAATTAGAAAACGTTAATTAATTTGCAATATGACTACTTGTCATGGGATGAACGACCTTCTCGTTCCGAATACCAGTCCTTACATTCCTTGAAATGATAATGATTAATGTTGACTGAGAATCTAGGCGACAATATTATAACCTTCTATGAAATAACGAAGAAATACAATTTATACGTAGATTAATAGATCCAAATTATGTTCAGACTGGTATATGTAGGAGATTTTAAGTACGTATTATTAATGATGAGATATTTTTTTAGAGATATCTTCATTTTCGGCTATTCCACAATCTCGATATGAATAGCATAATCGGAATGAACATATCAATTGGTTTATCTTCTTACGAATATGGGTGAGATTTGTTTGTTCTGTTCGTTTGACTGTAGCCAAACTTATTTTTAGTTTGGCACATTCTTAGGGCTTAATGTCTTTAATTGGTGACGTAAACAAATATAGCTATCTTACAATGAAAACGGCGAAACAAGAAATGTCGTCGTTTGTTATTTTCTTTTAGTTTTGGTACACAAAAAATATTAATACGTAATATGTTAATAGCAGGCATTACATTCAAGGAGTAAAATAAGTTAAAACTATTTGTGAGATAAAAAAATCAGCAAAGTGACAAGATAAAAGCTAATCGTAAAGTATCTACGATAAATTTGCAACAACATATGAACAAAAAATAAGAAAATAAATTATTAAAAAGAAAAAGTTATATGTATTGATATTGAAGAATAAATGTATTAAATATTTCCGATTTAATATTTTTTATGACATATTTATTACAAAAATACGTTTAGTGACCACACAGCCTTAAACCTACAAAGCGTTACATGGCAGGTCTACTCTGATAAGAATGTTAATGGAAGTGACTTAGTGACTGTTATCTACTAGATTCACATAAATATATTAGATTTAAAATATACACACAACTATTCGTATCTTGAAATACCGTTGTAATAGATAATATTATTCTTGAACTTTTATCGTACTGAGCTATAAATAAGTAATAATGATCAAAAAAAGCATAAATACATACGACAGTGAGCATATCGTGCACGTTTATCTAATTGATTACGCCCGACCCATTTTATTATAAAATTAACTGTTACTTATGAAATTATTTCGATACTGGCAACCCTAATTCCCACAGCGCGGAGCCGGAGGCTAAATAAATTTCAAATAGACATCTGCCCACTAATTGTCTAACTTGCAACGTGCATAAATTGAAAGAAATTATCGTCAGTCGAACAAAAAAGCGCGTCAAACTTCGAATACTCATTATTTTTCAAGCAATCGTCTTTAAAAACCTGTTGTTACCCCATGTCAAGGTGTGAAATTTGCAAATTTAAACAATTCCATTTCTTTACAGACCGCAAAATAAATAATGAACACTGAAAAGCAACTCAATCAGTACTACCTTAAAGTTGAATATAGAATACTCTACCCGTAATGGACTTGTGTCGTTTTGCTTGAAGAATAAGAGATATGCAAATAGGGTAACCCATTTCTTAACTTGCCCTATAATTATGGTGTTTTGCATACTATTTGAAAAAATAAATATTTATAAGGTAGTGAAATTTAAGAAGTTATTTTTATAAACTAGTCTCGAGTAAGTGCATTCGTTATTTTATAAATGTCTAATTTGCATACACACATTCATTCGGATATTCCGTGTCGCGGTATGCTAATCTGTCGAGTTTCAACCGGCTTGCTTTATTAAATTTCGCGTGAGGACACTTTTGAGACTTCCTTCCCACGTCTTAATTAATTATAAAACCAAAATGTCACCTTAAAGATGCACTATTTCACGGTCACCCCAAGTAATTGAAAAATAAGCTTGTTCTTCATTTTTAACAAATAAATGTCCTTACACAAATAATGTGAATTGCTTCCTATTAAGGTAATATGACACATGGCACATATTAAGGATGCCATTAGGCAATGGGTTGGTGGGCTACATTTTGGTAAGCCTCCAACAAGAGGGACCGACGATAGAACGAAGATTCCAAAAGTCTATTGGATGTGGGCGGCCTAGGCCTAGTCCCATGTCTTTTTGGTTGATGATGATGATGAAATAAAGAGACCATTCACATGATGTTACTTGAATGATCGTAGAATAGAGGTATTGAGCTTATTTAGCTTATTTTCCAAACTTTTATATATTCTAGTATCATATAATTATTATGTCGATTGCAATTCACTTACAATGAAACCCTAATAAATATCGACAAAGAATTTAGCCGCTAATCGGTATTGAATAAATCGATAGAGGCACTTGACTCGTGCGTAAAGATTTTTTATTCGAATCCCCCTGCAATTTCTATTTAGAGTTCGATTGATCGATTCACAAAATACCTTCTATTGTAAAGCAGTTCCTTTATATTGCATTTAATATTTTGACGTGTTATTGTCGTGGGCACCTGTTGATTTTTACATAGAGAAACGATTTAATGGGATTTAAATAAGGCGAATTATATAAAAAATTGTAAGTATTTTTAATCCATGTTATATTTTTTTTAAACGAATAAATGTAAAACTTTAGTGATTAGATGAAAAAATGCAATCTGACAAAGTTTATTCCTAGAAAATCACCGAAAGGATTGAATATGTAACGAATACTATTAATTTAGAGATTACGAGAGAGAAATAGCATATTTAGTGTTTGACTACCTCTCTAATTAGCTTTCATAAAGTTATCTTAAAAACAAGGCAAACACTGAGATTATATAATTATAATTGAGTCATTGATCATGGTCTCAAGATTGTGGTACAAAGAAATTTGACTAACCACACTCTTGGGTGCTCTGCGAGGTCGAAAAGGAAAGGCGACTACAAATCTTCGCAAATGTCACTTAAAGACAGTGTTAATTTCATCCTAATTGACCTTAGGTGGTCTCATATAGGTAGTATCTAACTTAGACCAAATCTTAAAAAAAAACTTATAGGCGCCCTTATCTTCTCGCATTCCAAAAACTTTAGGTTAGAATGTATTTATAATCTATAATCAGATTAATGGTATTATCATGAAACGTTTTATAAAATGTCCTGTATTTTTATAAAATCCGTTAATCCACTATCCCTCGTAACACTGCTAAAACACTATTACCCGAATAATAAAAGAACGTCTATAAATTAAATGGCTGTCTTTGATGATTTTGACGTAGGTATAAGTTTTTTTTTCTAGCGCCGTAAGGTTGTGTCATAATACAGTTTTAATTATTACACTTGAATAGTTTTTATAATGAAATCGAAGGATGTTATTACACGTTATTCCATTTAATATGTGTAGCCGGGTGTATTCTAAAGGACACTATAATGATGGACCTAAGAACTGGTCTCTAATGACAGGTTTGAACGTTCACTGTTCGAATAGATTAGATGGCTCGCGTCTTTATGTTTTCCTGGTGACATTTATAGAAAAATTACAACATTTGATAGCCCGGTGTTCACGTCATTTTAATTTTAATTGTAATATTTTTTTACATATTCATGACGTTAAAAGTAACGACGGTTGATTTCTGTACGAAAAGTTATCTTATAATAAGTTTTTAAGTTCAAATTCGGAATTCCAAAAATAAATTTCGAAATCATATTATAACTATTGTAGACTGAAATTAACCTTTTAAAAATCAAAGTCTGAAGTTTACCCATCGAACTGAAAATCGAACGTCCGAATTTTCTTTATTTTCATAAAATAGCATAAAATAGCATAATAATAGCTACTAACTTCAAATCGGCTTTTCAGCCGATTTGAAGTTAGTAGCTAGTTTATAATATTCGACGCGGGTAAGTCATAAAACTGCAACCATGGTTGAGTTAGCTGGCACAGCAGCAATTACACCAACTGGAATGGCAAAGAATAGTAATTGCATTTCTTACCTGATTTTAAATGGCGATGTGATCGAAAGATGGTATGCTCTTGTTTAGCAACAGCTTTCCTATACACTCTCCTCTTGACACAGGCAACTTGTTTCAATCTTTTGCGAAATGTACAGTCGGGTTCTTTGGCGGTATTCCACTTTAAAAAAGACAATCGTTTGAATGTTTCGTACGCCTTGAGACGTTGGCGCAGAATCAATAACCAATAAGGTGCCACTTTTAAATGTGTTATGACGAAAAAAGGTCAATGTTGTAACAATAGAGTATTTAGAAATAATGATTTCGTCTGGATGGCAGAGGTCGTAAAACTTCCTGAGCTGAAAACAAAGACAGCGGTAAAAACAATAGTCAGGGGTACAGTGTCACAGGTTTTATTTTAACAATACACCGATAGCACCTTCCTAATTGGTTATTTGTAAGAAGAAGGCCGAGTTTAGCTCGTCGCAAGGAACAAGGCAATTTTTCTGTAAGTGGAATACCGCCAAGGAACTAGACTGTACAATAAACGAGGTTTCGAATCGCTACGTTCGAATGCACGGTATGGTAAAGGGTGGATCGACCGTGTATCTAAACGTCCGATGGTAGAATGGATGAATGGGAATTAATTCATGTAATTCCTGCGCTTACTTGGCGCCAGTATATGTACATAGCACGAGATCACCGAACAGTAGCGTTAACTGGAGGTGGAGGTGCCTACGTATGCTTCTGCGTTTCGTTTAAAAAGGTATTTATTCATCCTCCTAATCGGTGACTGGGAACACAAACGAAATACTTACTTTATCTGATTTTTTTTATTTAAGTTCTCTTCTTATATCATAGAGTGAAAAGCAGAATGTCATTTTTTTTTTCAAATAACTTTGGTGTAAAGTAGGTGACAGCTTAGTGTCTAACTGGCCGACATACCTTCAATAGTGATAGAGTCAGCAACTACAACATCGACCGGTGAAATACCACGACTTCACAGAAGACGGGTGAGATGGTGGATCTTATATAAAAAAATCTATATTGTGACCGTCAGAGTTTGAGAGTGCCTTATCAATGATTTCCTTTGTAACTTAGAAGGATATTATGAATTGTTTGATAAATAAATTATACAAAAATTAAGCTCTGTATACAGCGACTAGCACATTTTTCATTATATATAGATATTACGCATTCTTATTTTGTGTGTTTCTTCTGTGGAAGGAAGAGGAAGGCAGAGGCTCTCTCGCTTTTTCTATCATCAAAGCATACTAAACCTAAACATCTAAGCATACTTGCTTGTCTATTATGCGTAGATATCTTCATTCTCTGCAGACTCTCATATCTTCATTGACTGACCGCTTGACGAAGTGGTAAGACACTTGCCTCTCACGCTTCAGGTCGTGGGTTCGATTCCCTCCCGGGACAAACATTTGCGTGCATGAACATGTCTGTTTGTCCTGTGTCTGGGTGTAATTATCTATATATGCATGTATTTACAAAAGGAAAGTATTAATATATGCAGTATATCAGTTGTCTGGGTTCCATAGCACAAGCTCTGTTAAGTTTGGGATCAGATGGCCGTATAATGTCCTTGAATATTGTATTATTATTCTTTAGTTATTAGGAGACATCCCAGAACACCTTATATCTAAAAACATTCAACTTATTTATTTGAATCGATTGAGTTAGTGACATTCTAATCAATAATATCGAATAAGCTACACCACTTGGGATTATGAATTTTAGAGTGTATTTTTCATAAACCATATTGACAACAGAATATTTTTGATTTGACGTATAAAATAAAGCGATTGCTAACTTTTAAATTATAAATTTTACTTTCTGCATGATATTGTAAATAAACATCGCCAATGATAGAATAAAGAAGACTTTGATTTTTAATTAAAGCCACTCTTCCTGACTTCCCTCGCAAAATAAACGAGGCATGTGAGCATTTTAAATCACACTGAAAAATTATTAATGTCCAGGTCAAAGATACGGGATACCGCTTTGAAAATTTATGAAAAAAAGACGAAACAAATTAGGCCGCGATCCCGCACAATTATTTCGCGGTAAGACGAACAAAAGAAAATACAGAGATGAAAAAAAAATAAGCTTTGTTATCGAAATTGGAAACGAAACGAATATATCTGTAGGTACCTAAAAGAAGTTCAGCTTCTGTTGGGGTGCATTTTTTTTTTCATTTCGAACGCGTGTACAAAAAACACCCCTCCGCATATGAAACATTACCCCACAATGCGTCCAATGGAGCCGTACCCCAAACACATCTATGCTCTCATTTTTATAAGCAGATTTTTTTCTTTGCACAAGAGGGAGACGGACGCATCGCTGTCACATTTTAAACCATAATAAGCTGTCGTGCGAAAGAGATGGTTGTAAAGAAAAAGTTCATGCCGCGGATAAAGAAAGCTCAGGTACGGATAAGGGTGTGGAGGGAAGAAAAAAGGGATACGACGTGGGTCGGCGACCGCCCGACACTTTCGGGAGGTGGGGGAGATCCACGAGGTTCGAGACGCTGCCACTAGATGGGGGTGAATAAGAAAGTTTTTTTTTATTGAATTTCGGCAAGAGGAGTTTCAGCATAATGATGATGGATTGTACGGTGGCGGGCCGCAGATAAGTTTTAAGGGAATTTTCCACTGCGTGTAATGTGTTTTGCGAGTTTTAAATTAGCTGCCAGCCAACACGTGGATGTCAATTTCGTTAGTGATGGAAGCCGGAGTGCGAAGTTTTATATTAGAACATGTTTTGGGTATTTTGGGAAAATGTATAAAATTTATATTTAAAATTCTAAAATAGACGTTCTCCCAGTATCTCAGTAGACCCCCGACTTTTATTTTAAGGACGAAAATCGATTCCCATAAGTTTGGTACGTTGGCGTCCAATAAGATTGTTAAAAAACCGAAATAAACATGTTTCTATTTAGCCAAATTTGAGAATTGGCTAAATAAAATTAGATTGAAAACTTTCATTTAATTGAATACTAAAATGCTATTCATTATATCATAAAATTATTATATTTTTATTATTCTAAATATTCATTACATCATAAAAATATACAAAAAAAAAAACGAAAAAACATCTTAATTCTTTTAAATGACATTCTAAACCTGAACATATTAAAACTCACTTGCATAAATAAGTTTGTCTTATTTGGCCTGATTTTATTACTTATAGGCAATTATATTGCTTGACACAATGTTAATTTGACTTAAATCATAAGACTGGAATATCACTCTCCAAACTTGATCAGTATCTAATTAAACCTTCAGATTCTAAGTAAAGCATATAGACACTGAACTCATAACGTACAAATTTTAAATAAATTTTATTTTGTTTCTCAGTATTTATAGATGTATGAATAGGAAGTACGTAATCCCATTTTCGAATTTAATTTATTTTTACAAGCTTAATTAAGAAACTAATTTGAATTATTTTTTAAATAAAAAATAAGAATTGTACAAAGACTAGGTAAAAGAAACTATGTCATTTTACCTGGTATTTTTACAATTCTTATTTGAACGTTTTGAAAATAATAACCTAACAAATGATGTCTCATAGTTTAAAAAATAATTTGTTCCAAGTGCATAATAAAAGGTTTTTAACTTCATGTTATATGCTATAAACAATGATATTAATTAAAAAAAACTTACTAGAATTAGTAGCATTTTTTTAAATTATTAATAAGAACCATTTGTTCTAAATCACGTAAAATTTAATAACACACATTTGTGATTTTTAATTAACATTGGATTTGTATTGGAACCTATAACCATCTTAACGGTAGGCTCTGAGGCAGTTGTAACCTTTTGTTTATTAAAAAATACGATATCAATGTCGTAAGATAGCCTATTAAAAAAAATTGGCAGCAAGTCAAATTGAAGGACCGTAAATTTTTGGTTACGTTAAATCTGTATAGACTACATATATATATATATATATATATATATATATGTAGTCTATACATAT